>JAADVT010000351.1:0-30980 GCA_023335895.1 Pythium rishiriense
ATGCTGTAGACAAACAGATCCGCCGCGACCGACGCGTTCATGGGAAGATCGTTGGCCTTGAGCGTGTCGTTTGCCGTCTTGTTGTTCGTCGGGTTCACGGTGATGCGGAGCGTCTCGGGCTCGAGCGCTTCTTGGAGGACCCGGCTCTGCCAGTCGCGCTGGGCAAACCCGTACTCCATCACGACGTCCGGGATAGTGTATGACGTCAAAGTAGTCGTGCAGTTGAGTTTCGTGGTGGACGAGCGCGGCAACACGAGGTTCCGCAGTGCCGTATTGGTGATCGGATTGTGCGGCGAGCGCTCGGAAAACGAGTGCGAGAGGTTCGTCGACACGGCGGCGGCTGACGCAACAACGTCCGGAACATAGGAGAGATCGGTCGCGGTGATGATCGGCTCGATCGTTGCCGATTGTAGTTGTACGTTGAGCGCGTTCAGGCCGTTGCTGATCAAATATCCAAGGCCGGCGCTCATCACGAGCGTGACTGCGGTCGTCTTCCAGCTCACTTCGGTGCGTAGCAGCGACGCCGTGAGCACGCGTAGCATCACCACGTTGACGGCGAGCGTCACGAACTTTTCGATCGGGAAGCCGAAGAGCGACGCGACGCTACCAGTGTACGAGTTGTAGTCGTCGAGGATCTTCTTCTGGCCATCGGAGTCCATCGAGCTCGGATCAAAGTGGCCGATCACGACGCCTTTGTTGAACGTGAAAGTGAGCGCCACGAGCGCAGACACTATCACGACCAGGAGCACGCCAATACGGCCACAGCGGACCGAGAGATCGAGCCCTACGGGCGTCGCATTGGCTTCTTCAAGGTCTCTGGTCGTGTCGTCGTCGGTCGCCGAGTCTTTTCGCACGAACACGCAGTGGGAACTGGCGGTCGAGTCGATGCGCTCGAGGACGACGGCCGACTCGAGCTTGCGTACCGTGGTGGTGTGGGCGGGGGACGACGCCATGGTCGCGGTCGAGGAAAACGTGAAATGGACCATCCTTGGTGGAGGCGCATTGGCATGGTTTTGGAGCGACTCGTGGGCTCCATGGAAGAGCGACGGTGAATTCAGGCAAACGATCCCCCGCATCTCATGCCCAGCTGCCTCGCGACTATCCGATCGACATCGGTTTGCGATACGTGCAGCGATGATATTGAATGTTGTCGTATGGGGCAGTCATGATACCTTACATGAGTCGTAACGTAAAGATCGTGTTGACGTGGTGCACCGTCTATCGCATGTCGAAATGAGATGAGATCCGCGGAAGGATTTGATCTCATACTGTCTTCCCGCCCGTTTAGGAAAGACAGCATGAGATGCCACCCCGCGAAGTCAGATTTTGATAGGGATAGTCCACTTTTTTTTTTTCCTGCGGGCAAATCTAGGATGATTGCCTGCGACAAAAAACCACCATATCACGCATGAATCCTGTGTGAGTGTCCTCCAAAAGAACGAGAGAGAGGATGAGTGTGAATCAAAACAAGATGGAGCCTTTCCACATTCAATCGTACCTCCTCTACTACTGTTCTGTGCAGTAGGAATCTTATATTATTATGCCTTCTATCTCGGTCCGTTTTGTCACGCTGCGATTGTGAGCTGTGTAGGCCCTTGGGTCCAGCTGCCGAGTGGTTTATGCCTTGGAGTGCTCACCATCATGTACCCCAGATCCCCACACGATGTTGCCGTGGGTGGTGAGAACGGTAGCAACGCGGAGTCTGTGGACCCATCCACGCTGAACGCGTCACCATCCACTTCCGCGATCGCACCAAGAGGTTGGAAGTGACAAACACTACGAATCCGCTCGTTGAGAAACGCTGAAGCGTGCGTGTGCGTCGCCTCTTTTGGTGGGGTTTCGAAGCACTTCGCTCTTCCTGCCAGCATGGCCGGCTGTAGTTGGTAGATCGCCAGGGATGTGTTGACTTGTGGCACAGAATACACACCCACGTACTCCAGAAAGACATCAACCGACAGATCGGATCGATGGTGCTTGAGCCACGTCGCGACACGGTCGGTGATCAGAATCTGCCCACCGCTGCCGAGTTCGCCGACATATTCGGCGACAATTTCGCTCATACCGGAGTAAATTGTCTTGCCCGTGACCGCGTGGACGTCCTTGACCAATCGTCCATCTTCTTCCGATGCGTCGTGGATGCCCATGCGCACACGCAACCCACTAAACACAACACGACGACCCATGCGGAGGCGTTCGGTCGCGGGGACCAACCCGTGAAGTTCCTTCGGCCACTTAGCGACCAGCAGCTGCAGCTGGACATCCAAACAGTACTCGATGGCGTCGCGGATCGTGCGGAAGGCGACCTGGAATCCGTCACCGACCGTCGTGATCTCGTACCCACGATGCTTGAGGAGTGATGACCGTAGAATGTTGTCGTGGGTCTCCGTCGCTGCGGCCATGACGTCGCTATTGGCGCTCCACAATGCCGTGGAGGACTGGATATCGGTGTAGACGAACACCGGGTTCTCACTCGGTGCCTCTAGCTCCTCCGTTGGTGCTGCGAGACGCTGACGGAGAAACTCCGCCTCAAAGTTTTCTGGTAGACACGGAGCGAGCGCACTGAACACGCAGGCCTGCGAGCAGCTCGTAGTGATCGCGAGTGCGAGACCCGACGCGTTGTACACCATCAGGCTGACGCCGATGAAGTCAAGAACACTGTCATCGGGTGTTATGTTGTGAAGATACACAACGAGCATCGATAGCTGGAACTGAAACACAAAAACGGCATACACAAACCTGTGCACAACGTGAGTGTGAGACACTACATTTGATAGCCATGGCGCATGAACGTACATGATGACTTTGAGCCGTTGATAGATGGGCGACGCGACGAATGTGCCTTGGATGGTCTCAAACTTGCGGCCATTGACCTTGAGCATCACGAGACGGCCACCCATAAACACCAGTGCCACAAACTGAAGCGTGTATACGGCAAGCAGACACTGGTGGGTGTATGTGTTGTAGCCGTGAAACACGAGTGAGAGCACGAGTTGAGCGATGGCGTACGCGACGAGTCCGCCGGTCATCACAGCTTTATATAATCGAATTCTTGCTCGCTCTTTCGTGACACCCCGATCCATCGACACGCGCGCGAGTCGTGATAGCTCGTAGGTCAGAGGGAAGAGTGTGAGCGCGATCCCGAGCAGCGCCACGTCGCCGACACAGAGCACTGCTGTGATCCACGCCCTTTTGGCCTCCTCAAGGTACATGATGCCGTGGATGCCGAGGCGGTCGAGCTGGCCCGGCGAGTATTTCTGGGGGTCCAAGTCGGCGTCGTCGTCCACGATCTCGATCCGACGACGCGAGCTCATCCACACGAAAAACACTGCCCGCAAGGAGCACCATGCCCAGACACATGTGAAGAAGAACCAA
This sequence comes from Pythium rishiriense, assembly GCA_023335895.1. Taxonomy (NCBI): domain Eukaryota; phylum Oomycota; class Peronosporomycetes; order Pythiales; family Pythiaceae; genus Pythium; species Pythium rishiriense. The sequence continues at coordinate 3,373 of JAADVT010000351.1, forward strand.
AAAAGCCACCGCACACTGGACACATGGACGTCCCAGCGGCAGCGCAAGTGGAGCATTGTGAGGAACGTCGCGACACTGGACGCGAGGAGCACGCAGGTCGCGACGATGGTCCATTCCAACGCCATTCTTGCTTGCGTCAAATCGTCCGGCGAGGTCTCTCCGGACTGGTGATGCACGGCTGCTCTCTAAAGCGACAGACGCGGCGAAGGAGCTTCAGCCCAATGAGCGTTTTTCTACTTCCAGAGCCCGTTTTAATCACGAACCGTCGCGTCCCATTCATGATCATACATCGTCGCGTGTGAGACCAAGCCACATTCGGCAGGCATTGCTCTCATGCACGAGCAAAGGTTGAAGACCCAGCATCACCATACCCACGACATTCAAAATTGTTTTCACCCTACGATGGCAAAGGCCACACACGCCCACAATTCTCTCTCTCTATCTTGCTCACGGAGCAAGCGCCAGCAGCGAGAGCAGAGCAACGGCGACCAAGCTCACCGTTGACGAGCCGGCTTTCGACGATGCGCTGGGGGCCTTGGTCGCACCGTCCTCCTTTGTGGCGGACGTCGAGGATCCAAAGAGGATTGTCTGCACGGCATTCGCTGGCAGCGTGAGCTGCACGTCACGTTTGCGCTGCGCGTCTCGAACAATAAGGTCAACTGAGGTGTTCGCTCGATTCTGGAGGATCAGCACGACCTGCTGCTCGGGCGTGACGAATGCAACGCGGTCGATGCTGTTGAAAGCCGTGGTGTTCACGACCGCAGAAGAGACGTTGAGCGCCACGCGCGTCGAGTCGAAGGGCAAAAACTTGGAAAAGTGGCCCATGATGTAGTACATGGGCTGCTTGTAGAACTCAGCGCCGTTCTTCTCGTCAACGAGGATCGGTGCGTCCACGAGGTTCGTCGCCCAGTTGGGTCCGCCACTCGTGTCGAGTGCAAGGTTCCAGTCCGTCCAGCCGACAGCAAAGTTTGCGAGATCGTTGATGATGTCGCGCGCGTAGTTCTCCCCGCGCCTCCAGATCACGGTAGGTTGATCCATCTTTGTGCCTCTGCCAGTGCCGAGACCCTCGGGCATGGAGCCGGTGCAGGCCTCAGTCGCGAGGATAAACACATCCGGGTACTTGGCGTGGAAGTCGGCGACTTCTTTAAAATTGCCCAGACCATCGACCATAAAGTCCAAGTTCTTGTACCAGTGGACACCGACACCCGACACGTATTGACGCGCCTCAGGGTCGAGCAGTGCGGCGTCCCACTTGGGCAGATCGTCTTTCTGGTCGTCGAGGATCATGATCTTGAGCTCTGGGTGGTTCTTCTTCATCAGCGGGCCCAGGTCCTTCTTCAGAAAGTCGCGTTCCTGCGTCGTGTTGAAGCGCAGCTGCTGCCACGACAAGAGCGAGGCCAAGACGATATTGGGCTCGTTCTGCGTGGTCATGGCCCAGAACGTCACGTTTTCTTTCTTGTACTCATCAAAGAACCTGGAATAGTACAGTGCGAGTCCCTCCCAGTACGGCTCGCCCGGTTCGCCGATGATGTGCGAGTTTTCGACTTTTTTTTCGCGGGTCATCCACGCCGGCGGCGCCCACGACGACGCAAAGAGCGTCAGCTCCCGCGACGACTTGGCGAGCGCGCGCTTGAGGAACGCGAGCTTGTTGGTCGCGTTCGACTTGTCGATCGCGATCGTAAAGTTGGCCATCTCGAAGTCGTCGACCTTGTCGTTGTACGAGTAGACATACTCGGAAAAGTCGGTCGAGCCGATGGGCACGCGGCCCAGCGTGTACTGGAGCCCGTCGTCACCAAAGTACGCATCCAGCAGCTTTTCCTGGAGCGCCGGCGTAAGCTTGTAGGCATTGATGGACGCCGAGTCGGTGAACGCGCCGCCAAAGCCCCGGATGGACTGGTACGTGACCGCCGTGTCGACCACGAGCGTCGCCACCGTGCTGTCTTTCGTCGGTTCACTCGCGAGTGTCGAGTACGCGAGCCGGTCGCCGGCCTGGGAGGTCTGGAACACGCCCACGCGGTCACTGGGCAGCGTCGTGTACTCGCTGGAGATGGCGTCACACTGCGTGGCGTTGCACACGCACACGCCCTCGAGCTGCTTGCCAAAGCGCGACGAGTAGGACGCACAGGACGCCGCCGCGGCCGCTGGGGACGCCGTGAGCGCCGCCACGGCCAACAACACTCGCGGCCCGAACATGCTCTCGCTCTTGGGGAACTGGGGTCCCGCTGGCGGCGTCGGGAAGCGGAGAGAAGCCCCGTCCCCAGAGCTGTTGCTAATGGGGCTGTTGCATTGTTCAGGTGAGACCGTCGACGCGGCATCAAAAGGACCAAGGCGCCTGGTTTTGTGGGGCAGCATCCTAGATTAATGTATTCTCTACGATTTATTGTTACAGCATTTCGATGGGAAAGTGAACTAATTAAAAGTGAACTACGCTATTCCGGATACGGTCAGGCTCGGATGGTGTGATGCCCCGGTGATGGAGGGGAAGGTGTGACATCACCACAGCACCCTCAGAAGCCTCCGTGGTTGCTCATCAGAGGTGTGTGTCCTTGGTGGCCCGACCAGGAAAGAAGCTCCTCCCGTTGGTCGCGACCGTGCAAGGTGGAGTGGAGACCCAACCCATTCACCAGGTCGCCCTTTCTACGGTGGGTACAGTACTCGACGCTGACCAACCCACCGAGGTGACGCGCGTCAACGGGATCATGCCCTCGGACCCACCAATTCCCAACGAGGTCTGGCTTGCCTGACGACGAGGAATGTACCTTATGAGAAGGAGATGTGGGTTTTGGACTGGAACTTTGGCAAACCGCACACCGTCATTCTCCGCAAACCGACCGCCAACGCAACGACACGGTGGAAACGAGTAGATCATTAGGCCGCTGGGCATGATAGACACCGATGGAAAGCCGCCATGGGTGTACGGCAGAGCCAACCTGCAAGTGAGTCATTTCCCCCTCCCAGTGGGAAGTTCCCACGGATAATGAGCTCACTTGGTGGGCTGGGTTGCGGGGAAATGGGTACATTCGTACGTAAGGCGTACTTAGTGGCCTCGCCCCTGGCCAGCTTTTCCCATCAGTTCCTCCATTCTCAGAACCGTCACCATGGCGCTCGTAGAACTGCTCGTCGACGGCGCCGCCGACGCGCAGGACTCGTCTATGTTCATACGGTGCACGAGCCACGGCGACGCGGCGGTCGGCAAGCCGTGTCTTCGTCTGGAGCTGCTCTGTGGGTCGCGTATGTGGCGTGCCGAGGTACTCGAGAAGCACAAGCCGGCCGTGCTCGACTGCTCGGGCGCCGAGTTCCTGGCGGCGCTCGAGACGGCGTTCACGCCGCAACCCGCGGGTTCGTCGACGAGGCCGCGGTTTTCGTACAAGTGGCACAAGTCGGTGCTGACGCTGTCGGAACACGCTGGCGCCGGCCTTTCGATGAAGTATGCGAGCCTCAGCTTTGCTCCAGTGGACGACGAACGCGAGAGTTGGGAGCGTCTCCTCCATGGCGTGGTGGTGGAGAGTGCGCACAGTCTTTCCGAGACCACGCGCCAAAAGCAGCGCATTCGTGAACTGGAGGAGATGATCACCAAGAAGGACGCACTCTTGGAGACAGCGCTGTCGGCCAAGCAACGGCTTGAAGAGGAGCTGTTTACCAAGTTTTGCGCGGTGCTGAATGGCAAGAAGGAAGAGATCGATCGCCTCCAGCGGGACGTGGCAATGGCGAGCGCCTCATCGGCCAGCAAAACAGCGTACAAGCCCAAAGTAGCAGCCAAGAAACGCGCTGCACCGGTTGGAAAGAAGAAACGTATGGGTGCAAAGCTCTCGACGAAGAAGAAGGCAACCAAGACGTCAGCGGACGACGAGTCGGAGGAGGACGAAGAGGACGAGGCCGAAGACGACGACGTCGAAGATAGCATGAGTGATAGCGGTAGCGATTCCGGACACAGTGCTTCCGAGGATAAGGATGATTCGCCCACGAAATTACGCTCCCAGACAAAAATCCAACGGGGTGCGGTCAACGCTTACAGCCAACTCGCATCCCAGATCCCCATGTCCTCACAAGTGTGTGCGGCAGCAGACGTGCTGGATGATCTGGATGCGATCATGAAATCGGAAGTAGAGCGAGATGACGAGCAGGCCGCATCAACCCTGACAACGAAGAAGCGGCCGCCTCCTCCGTCCATGCAGCGCACTCGATCGCCCGAGAAAAAGATCAAGAGCGCCGTAGAATCTACACCTCCTTCAACGAGGAAGAAAGCTGAACCAGAGAAGCCGAAGCCCAACCCGAAACCCACATCACCACCGAGAAAGCCCGTCGACTCGGAGGAAGAAGACATTTTGGACATGCTTTCGTAGAACCCGCAACTTGTATGCACTAAAATCTTTATTATCGTTTCTTTTTTGGTGGGAATGAAATCGTGAGATGGCACGTATCTTCAGTTCGTGCTCTCCCCTCTGGCTCTATAAAACTTCGTACATCTCTTCCGCAGTGGATCCATCGGCCGTCTTCTTGGCCGGTTGGTTGCTAGCCAGGGACGGCTTTTGCGGCAGCGGCTCCTCGGTGGATTTAGTGTCAATCAAGCCAAACAGGTTGCGGAGCTCTGGCTTGGTCGCAGGCTGCACCTCGGCGGATCCATACTTGGCCGAAGCTTTACCGTTCAATGCCAACACTTCGTTCTCGGAGGTGGCGTCTCCGTGGTCCTTGAGGAAGCTGTCTTGGATCCAGAATTGAACCATGTTCATCACGAGCGGGCAGCCGATCATGACGATGAGTAGCTCGATCTTCGGGTGGTTGTGCACGGGGTAAAAGAGCAGCGCGCCGATCAAGCCGAGCGGCGTGCGGAACACGTAGATCGCGACCGCGACGATCGCCTTCATCATGATCAAGACAACCATCCACGAGACGAGCTGGGCCGTCCAGATGCGCAGCGACGGCGGGTCGCCGTAGCGGCCCGGGTGCTTGAGCTCGGTCCATCCATAGCGCATCTACGGTATACATTCATCCACATACTCTAATTAGGAATCTCCCAGATTCGAGACCCATGAAACTCGCCATCGAGCCACACGCACCGCGACGGCCGTGACGAAATGGAGCAGCAAGTACGCGATGTACACGCCCAGCGTCGTGTCGATCACGACGTTCATAAAGTAAAACGCGCACTAAGTCGCCATCATGTGTCAGTCTCTCTCCCTCTCAAGTCTGTGTTTTCCGGTCCACATACCTCGTCCGAGTCGCTGGGCTTGTCGCCCGTGTCGGCCGTCGCGATCGCGCAAAAGATATTGAGCACGTGGACCATCGCGGCCGACGTGCCCTGCTTCATGGCGTCGAGGAACCAGACCTTGACTGGTCGGCGCGGGGTCTCAAAGTGCCACTTGCAGTACAGCGACGAGAGCGCGATGAAGCCCAGCGAGAGCTGCACGGCGTCGTCCGTGCGGTCCGCGATCAGCGTGCATTCGGCGCTCATGGGGATCCTCCAGCTTCGTTCGCGTCGACCTCCGTCGGTGGTAGTGGGCGCCAAGAAGTTTCTCTCTGACGTTTGCTTGTTGGGTCGGACACAGCTATTTCCGGGGAATTTATCGGGCCATGGACGGAGAAAATCCGAACACGCACTCTGGACAGCACGGACCTACATTCTAGAAGTATACCCAGTTGAAGTGAAAAGAGGGTGCCACTGGCGTGGTGTTTTCTGCCACTCATTCCAAGAAAGTGATTGGATTGGTTGATAGATGGGTTCTAACTCAGAATCGTCCAGGGAAACAAACAACGACCAGGGCAAAACAGATCTTTGCCGAAACATTTCCGAAAGCTAACCCCCGACCCAGAAATGGCTACACTACCACGCGGAAACTGGTATATTACCGGTTTTCGGTGCTGCCTCGGGGGACTGAAACGTTGGGGAGAACAAACGAGGGCACTTGAAGAAACCCGGCGAACACAAACCAACGTTGGCCGACTCTCGTCAACCAACGCCCGCCACGCGCCAACGTTGGTCCGACGCCAACGTATTTTGTTGTTGTGGTCGTACTTTCCCACTTTCCCACATGAGCCTGCTCCTCTCGACGGACATGGCCTCGGCACTCGCCGTCGCTGAGACCGACGTCCTCCCGCGTCTCCGCAAGGCGCTACAGCTCCGCGACATCGACACGGCGCGTACCGCGTTCCTCCGGCTCCCGGACCTCGCGGCGCGACCGGCCGCGTGGCTCGAGGCCGCGGTCCGCGACGGCTACGCGGCCGGACTTTTCGACGTCAACGCCGTGCTCAGCTTTTTCGAGTCGCTGCCCAACTGGCACTGGGCGCTCGACGGCTGCGCCGTGCTCCACGGCGTCAACACGACGCTCGCGACCGGCAGCGTCCACGCGGTCCACGTGCCCACGCTCCCGTTGGCATATTTCCTCCACAAACTCTTGAGCCACTTGGATGGCTCCGCCAAGGTCCGCGCCGAGGCCTACTGGTACGAGTGGATCTCACCCACGATGCGCGCCGTCGTGACGGGCCAGCCCGTCGTCGTCGAGTCGCTGTTACGCCAGGAGACCCTGTACGCACCCGCGGCGTCCCACGCGTACGATTTCGACCGACGGAACGTTTTTTCCTGGCGAAAACCGTGGACCCCGGACGACCACAAGGAGCAGTGGCGGCTCGTGCCGGCGAGCGTCGCGCGCGACCGGTTCTACCTCCAGAGCGTGCCCTATGGGGAGTATTTGTACGCGGCCGACTATGCCAAGTTTGGCCGCGACGACCGTGGGAAGCTACGCAGCCGGGTGTTTACGTGGCGCAAGCGTGACGAACCCGTCGGGGACTCGGGCCATTGGCAGTTGATCCCCGTGGATCCCCACGCGCGCGACGTGTTTGCGCTGTACAATCCGTACCAAAAGGAGTATTTGTACTCGCCCGCGGACGTGTATGACAGCGAGCGAAGACACGTGTTCACGGCAGCGCCGACCCCCACGGACCCGACGTGGGAACAGGAACGCCGCTGGAAGATCTCGCCCGTCGCGAGCTCCCCCATGGAGCAAGGCATTGAGGCGTTTTTCAACAAGCAGTACGCCGACGCCGTCGCGCTGCTCACGCGCGCGCTCGACGAACTGCCCGACCACACGGAACACGTCAAGTGCTACGTGTACCGCATGGCCGCGAACCTCCGTCTCGGGCTCACGGACTTGCTCCAGGCGGATTTCGACAAGATTGAGGAGACCGGAGGCGACAAGGCCGCGATCTTCCACGGGCTCCACCACTTGTGGGTCGAGACCGCGGCCGTGCTCCACGTACAGTCGACCACCCAGCTGGAAGGCGACGACACGACGAGTGTCGCCAAGCCCGTGCTCGTGTCGATTGACCACCATCTCCAGCGAGGCGACCAGGCGTTCGTCGCAAAGCACTACGACGACGCGCTCGCCGCCTACGAGCGTGCGATCCTCGCAGGACAAAACACGGAAGATGCGGTGCTCCGCGCCAAGCAGGCGACCGCGCAGCTCGCGTGCGCCAAGTGCCACTTCGCGTTGCACGACACGGACGCGGCGTTGCGCCGTCTCGGCGAGTTGCTCACGCCCACCGAAGAGGCAAGCGTTGTGCATCTCTCGGTGGAGATGGAAGCACGAGTGCTGCTGTGGATGGGGCGATGTAAGCGCCAGCTAAAGTTGTACGAAGAAGCACTCCATCACCACGAACAAGCGCTCGACAAGCTCGCGTCGTCACCACTAGACACTGCGTCCACCCAGTGGATACGCCAGTGCATCTTGATCGAAATGCAGGTTGTGGGTATCCACCGCAAGGAACTTTTGGATGGATTACTAGAACGGTCGGAGCAGGCAGCTTCGCTGCTACCACCGAAACCACCGAGCGATGACCCGCGTGCGGCCGAGAAAACTGTGCGCCACATGGTCGACTTACTCCACTGCCCGCTGAGTCTGGAGCCCATGCAAGACCCCGTGATGACGCCCAATGGCGACACGTACGAGCGCGAGATGATTGAGCGCCACTTGGACGTCAACGGCCAGTTCGACCCGATGACGCGTGCGCCACTGACCAAAGCGCAACTGTACCCGAACCGCGCGCTCAAGATGCTCATGGAGACGCTTCTTTGCGAGCACCGGCTCGGACTTCTGCTGCTCGCGTCCGGTTCGGAGTAGAAGGCCATGTGCATTCTTTAGGCCAAGGCGTCAAATATCAAAATGCTGATTGAGCATCATAAGCCGCTCCGTCCCGTTTTATGGAAGACTGATCCGACGATCACGTATGTTTGAGCACTATTCGAGGAACGAACAGTGGAAAGAAGCGCTCGAAACGGCAGATTGGCACCAGAAAGTGCGATTGTTCACTGAGCAGCCCGATGGGGCCCGTGACTGCACAAGCACTCCCACACGGGCCATCGTGTGAGCTGTGGCAGGGTGGTGCCTCCGGTCAGATCACCTCGACGGTTTTTACAATGACGATGGTATGGGCATGTACGGCAGCGGCGCTCTCGCTCGCGTCCAGCGTCGCGTCGTTCTTGACCATGCTGGACTTGCGGTGCCGGTGGGACGTCCATGCCTCGAGCGTGCGATGGCTCTTTTGGTTCTTTTTCCTGTGCATGTTCATTCGATGTGTGACACGATCGGTGTTTTTCATGTGGATGAGCACGCAATCGGCATCTCGGCACGTCGACGAAAGTGATCCACATAGCTGGACGTACGGGCAGCTCGACCGGCTGGGAATCCACGGTGTCCAGTTCCTCCCGGAAGCCAAGAGCGCGTGGATTGCCGTGGTGATCGGCGTTGGGGACCTCGCGCTCGTTGGTATCGCGCTGACGTTGTTTCCACTCACATTTGAGCTGTGTCGACTGGCACGTATCGCGATGGACCGGGGCGTAGCGAAAGAATGTGACCAGATCAAAATGTACAGGGCTGTGATCTCCACTGGTGTCGTCGTGTACGCAATCGTGCTCGTGGTGTTGGCACTTGTGGTCGGTGGGTACAACATTTATACACACCGCTGCCTTCTCGGCGTATATGGCGTTCAAGGTCTTGGTCTTGTGTACATGGGAAGCCAAATCTTGCTTCTCAAGGTAATTGGACGCAAGTACGAGACGATTCACGGTGTTTTCGTTGCGTCGCCTGTATACCAACGTCTCAAGCAGATCATGTACGTACCGGGACATGTGTCATTGGGCCTCGGGTGAAAACGCACTGACATTCAACATCTTAAGGCTTGTGTACGCCGTGTTTGCGTTCCAGTTCCAGATCGCGATCATGATCGTCTACTTGCACAACATCTCCCCTGATAGCGATGTCATGACCCCTGTCGGCATCGGTTTGATTCTCAACAACAGTTGCGGGTTGGTGCTGTCGATCACCACGAGCTGCTCCCAAACATGCATTTTCCAGACATGCGCGCCGTTCATCCCAGAAGATCTCGAAGCACAGTTTCAACAACAACAACTCGCTCACCTGTCTGGGAGCCTGAGGCTAGAGGCCCCCAGACTTAATCCAGTCTTTGTGTACACAGACATTCAGTCCTCGACGGCTCTTTGGAACCAAAATGGAGGCGTCATGGACAAGGCAATAGAGATCCACGACAATATTTTGCGATCAGCTTTGCTCAAGCATAAGGGTTATGAGATCACGACGGTTGGTGATGCATTTCAGGTCGCATTCCATACGATTCGGGACGCCGTCGAATTCTGTATGGACGTGCAATTGCTACTCCTCGTCGCACACTGGCCCAAGGAGCTCCATGGAACAGTTCCTGCCACTGCCAAACTTCGTTCGGGGCGACGTTTGCTTTTCAATGGGCTCCGAGTGCGGATGGGCATCCATGATGCGTGCGAGGAAGACGGTCTGTTGGTCAAGGACGTCCACACGATCACGGGGAAAGCGACCTACACAGGTGTCAGTGAAGTTATCGCCGAGTACGTTGGTGAACTCGGCAGTGGTGGTCAAATCCTACTGACCGACCGGGTAGCCACGTGGCTGAAACTCAATCGCAGTGAGCTATCAGTGGATGTGTTCATGGAATATCTGGGTGAGTACACAGTGCCTCAAATCCACACCACAGTGGAGATTTATCAGCTCCAGCCAAGCATGCTAGCTTCGCGCACAGCGTACTTTGACCCATTGCCCGACCCTGTCACCCCTCGTAACGTTGAAGAAGAACACGTTGATGACGACAACTCCCTCGAACTACGTATGAGAATGCCGGGCTGCATGCTGGCTAGACAAGAGACAGGGAGGACGGCTGAGCCATCGGAAAACGAAGTTTTGTCAACGGTTAGTGGGTATTTCACTGTCCTCACGTCGCCTCGGCTTCAGCATGCTCAAGACCGACAAGACTTTCCGAAAAGCGATCCACCGTCTGGGACACGTGCGTCATAGACTTGGACAGTACGGAATCATTTCAAGGCGTCTTCAGACTCCACAAAAACAGCGAGCAAGAATCTAAGCGGCAAGAGTGAAATCCATTAGTACTGCACGCAGTGTACACAAGTTTTCAAGGTGGCGAACTGATCGTGCTCGAGGCAGCTCAAGCCGAGTGGTCTGGAAAGTACTTCTCGATAAGAGTCTGTATCGCTCGGTTCGGGTACAAGTCTGCTTTCCTCAGCGGTGTCAAGGTCAGCGGATCGAACAAGCCGACGTGCTCCAAATGCTCCTCGATCGCAACACGCTCATACGTATTACCCGAAGGCGTCAGCACGGGATCGGTCATGATATCCAACGCGATGGGACACGTGCACAGCTCTACAATACACGGGTCAGAAGACTGTGCTGGCGGGTTACGAGTCGAATCCGGCTCGCCGTACAGATTTGCTTGGCCGTCTCAGAGTGGAGATTCTTGCATAGCGTCGCGACCTCTTCGAGAACTGTCTCTCTATGCGCTTTTGCGTTCTCGCGGAGCTCCATTCGAAGCGTGTTGGTCTCTTCTCGAAGCTCGATCTGAAGTTTACTGTTACCTGCACGGATTTCGTGGAGAAGCTTTGATTCCGCTTCAAGATGTCCATTTCGGAGTGCTGCACAATCCGTTGGTGTCGCGTTGAAATCGCGCAGATTCTCGTTCTCGAGCTGGTTCGTACGGGCATGTTTGACTACGTTCCAGATCACGGCGTGAACAGATTCTAACGGCCCAAAATCCACTTCGCTTTCGTCATTCACGTAAAAGTCGAGAACCTGGCGCATGGCCAAATTCGCGAATTCTGGCTGGTTCAAATGGATGCCATGCACCGTTGATACCGACCGATCGAAGTTCTCGCGAATGTGTTCGTTGAGGTACTGTTGGATGCTTTCGATGAACTCGTGTCGCTTCCGGCTAAGAGTTGGTAATTCCCGGGCCCAGTACTCCCTCCATTTTGCACAATTCTTTGACTCGAACGCATCTCGGAAGCGAGCAAAGCATTGGTGGTCAGCGTGGATGGGTTGGCGGATGTCGTCAAGAACGATAGACGGTTTGAATTTGCACTTGAACAGTTCGCGGAGTAAACGCGTTTGGTCTCCAAACCGCAGTTCATACGCGAGGTGGAACTTGCAGCACCGGCGGTGGCCGTTGTCGTGTCGATACGAAGATCGGTGCGGATCATTGTTCCCGTCATCTTCTTGATCATCCCTTTCGTGGTCGTAGATGTTGCAATACTGATAGCTCAGCTTCTCACCAAGCGTGAAGAACTTGCCGTACTTGAAGCGATACATCCGCCGGTTCTTGTGCTGTCGTCGTCTGGAGAGTTGATGTGCCGACGAGGGGTTGCGCAGCTTGCGTGACGTTGAGGGTGATAGCGATCCAGTCCCGAAGTCTGCCGGGGAAGCAAGCGACTCTTCCGGCAGTAGTTCAGGGGAGCGCGAATATATCAGGATCTACTCAAATGAATATGTAAATCACATAACCAGCACCAAGCCAAGCTGAGCAACGATTGACTTCATCGTGAGCAAGAACGCGAGGCTAAGAGGACAGACATTTACCAGCGTCTAACGCAACTGGAATATTAATTCAGTGGCGTGCAAGGACCAGCGATTCTGAGGCTGTGCGAAGGCATACTGTATGCGCGACGCAACCAGCATTCGATGAGGCAGAGGCGCGTGAGCGTGCCGTTCGTGAACTTTGACATGTTTGGGCCGGCGCGGCTGCGACCTTGAATCCAGCGATGAATTGTGTCGTGTGGGGAATGAAACCTGTTGCGTGTCGTCGACGTATGGGCACAGCCAACGGGGATCTACACTTACATTGTAGTCCCGTTCAAGTGATGACATTTATTTTCATGTGTTGTCGAATCCTATGGAGAAATGCCACAGGAACGAGCGAGGAAATCCGAGATTACACCCCAGAACACATGAACGGGACCGAGGTCATGAGTGTTCGGCCTACGGCTGTGCAACATGCATCACGAATGTAAATGAAGACCCGGAGGATCTCAGCCCGCGCGAAACCAGTGTGGCCATTCTCAAGCGCCGACTGCGGGAGCTGTCGTGGTAGTTCCATCAGTATCTTGAACACGATTCACATCGGTCGGTGGTTGCAGCGTGAGCCCGTCGATCAAGAAACCTTCCACTGCTGGGGCGATGGATGTGGCATCATCAGTTGCAACGATCACGCCAATCACGCGGCGCTCAAGAAACAGGGGAGGAAAGTGCACCGAGTCAAGCATGACTCGAGCGACAACGTGCGGGTTCTGAACGTGACCAAGACCACAGATCCGATCTCCGGTGATCGTTGTGGATGTGTACCACGACCACGCCATGGCTGCGCATAGACTGAGAAGCAACAAGGCGCACCCTCCAAGCGTCAGCCACGCGTTCTGGTTTGGGATGGACGCGAGCAACGCAATACGTTGCGTGTTGTGCCGGAAGCCAAGTGTTGTTGCTGTTGCGTTCATCTGGACGACATCTCGGATGACGGCGTTTTGGAACAAGAAGAACGTGGCCGCGGTGTAGGCGGTCTGGAGTCCGTGTTCGATGTACATGTGGTTGTTGAGGATCAGCTGGAGGCGTTCTTCGAAAAAGGTGTTGCAAGCTTTGTCATTTGGCTTGGGCTTCTCGATGTGCCATTCGAAGTTGCCGTGGATATTGTGCCGGAGGAGTGGGTCCCCCGCAAGTGAGTCGTATGCCCTTACGAAGTCATCGTTCTCATTTTGTTCGTCTTCGGTCTGTGACTCGTCGTGTTCATCTTCGATCAGTGGATCCAGTTCGTCTTGTTCATCTTCGATCAGTGGCTCTAATCCGTCTTGTTCATCTTCGATTGGTGGATCTAGTTCGTCTAGCTCATCTTCAGTCAGTGGTTCTTGTTCGTCTTGTTCATCATCGGGCTGTGGCAGTGGCTTTGGTTCGTGTAAAAGCACCAGCGGCACGTATTCCGGTCGGTCCGAAACCGGAAGCTCGAGGACGTCCAGGGGTAGTCCGTCAACGCCGACAATGAGCTCTTGGAGCTGAGACGAGTTGGTTGTTGCTGGCAGCAGTGGGAGCCGAAGACCGTGACACGAGTCTTCATCTGTACCACAGTTGGCGTTGAACTCAGAGGCCAAATCGGACGGCTTCCACGAGAGTTTACCCATCGTCAACGTATAAATCCGCCGCATGTTCGTGACGACGACGCGATCCGCTTTGTCAGAACTCTGATTGCGTTGTGTGGCTATCGAGTCGGCTAAAAACCGCTTCCCGATGCTTAGGACCATCATCGACGTATTGGACATTCGGAAACAGTCGTTATCCATGTCGTCGCCGACGTATGCAAGTTCTTCTGTTCCGCGGGAGTTGACGCAAGAGCCAAATACCCGGACCTGTGCTGGCGGATCATATACGCCACCTGGCTCACCGGAGTAAAGTGGCTTGGGAATCATGCACTTTCCCTCCCACGGCCCACATTGAAACTCAGGTTTCACTGTGGTGTGGCTCGGTGCATCACGTTTCTTGTCAACAATCGTATTGACACTTGCTGGGTCAATCTCAAATTCGATAGTGATCGCGTCAAACCACACCGATGAAGAGATGTCGACATGAGAGAAATTGAGTTCGACATTTGATGGAGTGGGAGTGTTGTTATCGGAGCCGTTGAATGCTCTCGACGCATACCCTGGGGCTTGTCGAAGGAAGAATGCGCGTTGCGCCATCTCATCTTGTACTGGCACGGATGGTGGCAGCAAGCCATGCACGCGAGCGGCCGAATCGTAAACCCTTCGGTTAGTGTACCGCGTTTCTGCCACAACGAAACTCATATATTCCTCATCGGGGTACCACGGGAAGGCTTTCATTGCAGCACCAACGCCATACATCAGAAGATCAGCCGCGAGCGATGCGGTCATGGGAAGATCCTGAGGGACCAAGTGCTGGTTTGTGCCCTGTTGTGTCCGAGTCACATTGATACGAAGCTGTTTCGGTTTAGGCGCCTCTTGGAGAACTCGACTTTGCCAGTCTCGTTGCGAAAAGCCGTACTCCAGCACGAGATCGGGGTAAGACCAGGGGCCCATCGTCTCGGTGGCGTTTGTCCAGTTACAGTACGGCTTCTTGACTGGCACTCGCGGCAAGACGAGGTTACGGAGAATGGTGTTGGTGATCGGGTTCCCGTCACTTTGCTCAGGATACGATTGGCTGAGATTCGTCGATCGTTTCGCGGCATCTGATACGCTCGCTTCTGGTACGTACATCAAGTCGCTGGCCGAGATGACTGGTTTGATGGTTGGTGGCTGAAGTTGCACATTGAGCGCGTTCAAGCCGTTGCTGATCATGTAGCCGATACCAGCGCTGACCACCAGTGTGAGCGCATCCATCTTCCAACTGATCTCTGCGCGTAGAAGCGATGACGCGAGCACACGAAGGAACAAGACCTGGACCGCGAGCGTGACGAGAATCTCAATGGGCCGGCTGAAGATCGACGCCACGTTACCCGTGTACGAGTTGTAGTCGTCAAGGAGTCGCTTGGTCTCGGTGTCGTTCTTGTACAACGGATTGAAGTGGCCGATTTCGACGCCGCGGTTGAACCTCACGATCAGTGTGGCCAATATCGAAAGTGACAACACCATAAATACACCGAGGCGATCGAACCGGATGGAGACGTCAAGCCCGATCGGCGTCCCAGCCACAGGTCCATGTTCGAGGACGTCCACCTTCTCTCGAGCGTTCTCAAAGACACTGCTCAGCGTCGTGTCTTGACGTAGGACCGGCCACGACGCACTCTTCGCGTTTGGGTCGAGGCGTGGAACCAAAACAACCGAATCGAGCCTAGATAGACGTGCTGGCTTGTCCCCGCCGGCGGAAGTGGCGTCCATGGTTGCCGGCAAAAGCAATTGTGCTCTCGATGACAGTCTCGCCCCATTCCGCGGTCGCGCCCACCATTATCCACCTCAGCGCTTGACAAGGCCACACGAACTCAAGACATGACATGAAACCTGAAGTCTATTGAACACGCTAAACGTACTCGTAGCTTCACCTATAGAAATATAGGAACTCCACACGAACTCAAGATGTAGCCACCAATTCCCAGCTTCCCCACACCATCTCGCGCATCTCGGGCAGCCATAAAGAAAATGGAGAACCCTCCGTTCTGTAGGCAAAATCATGGATGCGAAATCCGCTCCACGTGCCTCGTATTTTCCGACGATGACTCTTCCGACCACATCAGCGGTGTTTACCTCTAATATATAATACGTCGAAGACACAATTTTCCCAGCACACCATTGAGTGGCCTGAGCCATAACCTGTATGAAATGATAAATGATTCGAACCTTGTCCTTTTGGATGAGTTTTGGAGCAAGTTCCAGTCGGCATCGCGGAAGACCACAGCATCTGATCCACCGCACCATGTCACCACGGAAGCACTTATCACGTTTTGTTAGTGGATGCCTTTCTTTCTGTACCCTGTATTTTGTAGTATTCGTTTTGTTTCCAGCGCTCCCTGTCCATTCTGTACGGTCTCATCCGGCCTCTCGCAGCAGACGCCCGAGCCGGTGCTCGCTCAGCATCGTGGCCATGAGCGTCTTGAGAGCGCGGTTCGGGTACAACTCGAGCTTGGCGAGTGGTGTGCGCGTCAGCGGATCCCACGGACCCACACTCTCGATGTGGCGCTCAATCATCTCGCGTTCGTATGTGTTGCCACTCGGGGTGACCACCGGGTCGCGCATGAACTCGAGGGAGAGAGGACACTGGAACAAGTGGACGAGCTGCTCGACCTCACTGTCGCCGAGTGTTTGGTTTGAGGGTCCTGCGCCTGCAAACTCGGAGGAAATCAAAGTCTTTTCCTGGGAACTCGAAGTGCACATGAGCTGATCGAGTATCGTCTTCTCGGAGATCGCCACGAGTCGTAGCTCCATCAATACCCACTAACGGAGCCACGAATGACTGTCCACGGCACTGTCGTCCTCGGCCAACAACGGCAGACTTGCGAGCCGATCGAGTGCGCGCCGGAGCAGCGCCGTCGCGTCGTCAAACTGTCGAAGCGTGCGTCGACACCGCGCCGAGAGCAGCAAGACACGCACGTCCATGTCCAGCGGGAGCACGCCGTCTAGATTGCTGGAGTCGGTCATCGGGTGCTCGCCGCCGGCCATGGCCTCGAGCATCACAAGCGCTTCTTCCGCGTGGCCCATCGCAAAGAAGCACTTGGCACAATTGAGCTGCGCCGTGGCTTTCAGGGCGCACCGCGTCGCGTCGGTGGCGCTCGGTTGGATCGCCGTGACCTGTCGGAACGCTGCGAGGGCCTGCGCGTACTGGCGCTGTACTAACCGCGTGTTGCCCTCCGCGATATGGCTCGCTAATACTTTGGTGCTGAGAGTGGTCCCGTGGGGTTCGTAGTCGCGTTCGATCTCATGTGGGAGCATCACGCCGAGCGCCTGGGCACCAAGCCTCCACTGAGCGTAAAAACCATGGACCAGCGCTGCGCTCGCGCCGCCGAGTCGCTCGATCGCGTCAAAGTCGCTTTGGATTGCGTTCGTGTTGCGAGGCTCGCAAGCAGCGCGGCTCGCGAGTCGGTACGCGAGGGCCGTGAGCTTGGGCAAAAATTCGAGCTCCGCTTGCCCTGCCAGCGCCGTCGTGAACTCGCGCTCGGCCTCGTCGTAGCGCGCCTCGTAGAACCACACGGCGCCTCTTTCCAGGGGCGTCCGCCGCTGCGGACGCACGCACCACTTGAGCTCGTCACACCATTCGCCCGACGGCGTCACCACCGCACCTGGATGGGCGGCCAGGAAGCGTCGTGAACTGTCAAAAATCGCGCCGCTCGAGCTCAAGTACGCGTGCACGTGCGGGTTGTAGAGCGCGTACTCCTCATTGGCCGGTTTGCCCAATGGCAACAGCTGCCAGTGGGCAGCGGCCCCCACAGACGCCTTCGGGTCCAGGGAGTTGCGCCACGCAAACACGCCGAGCGCCAAACTACCCAGCCCGTGGGCCGAGTCGACAAACACACGCTCGCCGTACGCGACGGTCTCCAAGTAAAACCGGTCGGTCGAGTCCTCCACGGGGACGAGCAGCCACTGCTCCGCGTGCACGAGCGCCGGCGTCCACTGCTGGCGCCACGTGAACACGTTGCGGCGGTCGGCGTCGTACGTGTAGGCCGCGGAGCCGGCGAACAGTGGCTCGCGCCGTGCGCTCGACTCGATCACCACGGATTTGCTCTTGGCGATCGCGTGGACCGTCGGGCGGAACCACGTGTGCCAGTACCGCTCGGCCTGCGCACGTGCGCGGCCCGTGAGCTCGCACCGCAACGCACGCACGAGCCTTGCCAGCCCAATGTCGAGCGCCACCACACGCGAGTTCCCAGCGTGGTCGACGAGCTCGGTCATGGCACCATACACCACACGGCACCCACGCAGCGCCGTCCAACGGTCGGGCAGCTGATCGAGGAAGCGCAGCGCCGTCGCGAGCGGGATGCAGCAGTCGGGCGGGTAGTCAAAGAGATCGCCGAGCACGGCGTCGAGCCACTGGGGGTGCTGGGGCTTGGACAGCCGCTGGAAGTGGACGATCGCGAGCGCCACGTCGCCGCACAGCAACTCGCGCCGCACAGACGCGACGCGGTCAGCGTCGGCCACGGCTGCGCCGCCCGCGTCGTCGGCTCGGCCCATGGGTGGGTGTCCGTCGGGATGGAAAGTGCGACCGTCACGTGTTGAAGTGGGCGAGGGTGCGGTATTAGGGTGGACACCCATCAATTCGTTATGAGGAATTTTGTACGTCGCGCTGTAATAAAGGATTGTTGGGTCATGTGGTGGGGTTCCACGAGAGATCCCTTGAAAAAGAAGGGCTTCGACACTCGCCAAGTCTTGTGGTTTGTCGAGCCGGCGGTTACGCTAACCAGAGTTCGTTTCACCGCAGTGTCGTGGGTTTGTGGTGAAGCAGCTTTCGTGGATGACAGAAGCCGACTTGGCCCCGTGAGTTGAAAAGTGGAGGCGTCGACACCACCAGGCCCTCCCTTGCCGGGGCATACCACGAAATATGTCGTACGAAAGTCGCAGCGTCGTCAACTTTGCTGTGGAGGGGGAGCCCCGTAAGTTCAAGTTCAATGCGACTGTCGCCGATGAAAAGCTTCGCCTCTGGGTCGAAGACACAGTGACCAAGCGGCAATGGTAGGCGGCAATACCTCTCGTATCCAAGGCGTCGAACAGACTTGACATAAAAATTCTATGGTGACTCAACGCTAGGCAAACCAAGGACCTCGCCGTACTCGACTTCGTGACAATTGACACTGCCATTCCACAGTTCAAGGCCAAGGACTACGCTGTGGTGCGTTGGTTGTTGTCGGTTGTCTGCAGGACGCAAAACTCAACGCTGTCCTTTTATATCAGCGAATCGTCGAGTGCATTGCGCCAAGTGAATCCGTGAAACACGATATCTCCCAAAGCGGCCAGCAACCAGCCTCTTCGCTTTCCAAACCTGGGCCCGACGGTCGTCGCGTGTTGTTTGTCGCCTTTGCAGTTCAAGTGTTGACTGCCGCCGTCACTCTCGAATACACGTTTACACTGGACGAGATCGCGCTTGAACGTGTGGACTTGTTGGAGGCCCGTATAGCTGACCTCGAGACTCCTTGTTCTCGTCGGGGGGACGACATGGAAGCGCAGAAGCGAGTCTTCGCACAAGAACTCGAGAATGTCACCAATGCGTTCAAGCAGGAGCTCAAATCAGTGACTGAAGCGCTCAACGGTAAGATCCTGCAGCTAGAGAATCACCTCCTACAGCAAAAGACTGCTCGGAAACAAATATACGTACAAGCAGCAGTGCAAGAAAAAGCTACCAACGGGACGATGGCCACAGGTTCCACGGCTACTGAAGTGGAAGTTTGAAAGTGGAACGGATCGATGGATCTTGTTTGCTGCTGACGGGCGGGTCGTATTTCGAGAAGCCGCGATTTTCATCGTGCAGATCTCGCTCCACTTAACCGAAGCATCAAGAGGGTTCGCGTTTGGAGCCCCTGCGCAAGCTAACCAAGCACAGATGCCTCCGGCGCTCCCTGCTCCTCCCGGGGTTGGAGGTTTCCAGTTCGGGTTCCAAGCACCAGTGAAGTCACTCAACCTACGAATACGAGTCAACGACAAAACGTGCCATCGCGTTCATATTGATCGTGAACAAAATTTGCATTCAACAGTGCACGTGCTCAAAATGTCCGTCGACGACGCACTGACGATCTGGATGACGGAGCAACTTGGCAACTTGAATGTCGGAAAGACGTCGACACTCCTGATCTACCGATTGGCGTAACGTTTCGTGCGCTTGTTATTACTCATGGGCAAAACTGCAGGGGTTCAATTCAGACCGTCGTAGTGTTGCTGAAGAACAACTACGATCTAATCATTAAGTGTGCGCGTCTTCAATGGCACGCAAAGTCTGAATACCGCGGGGTAATCACACTTTGTAGCCCAATAATCGATCCAACGGACTCAAGAAACCACGCGAGAGACACTGATAGCTGGGGACTGAAAGAAATGGTATTGATGTCAATTCGCATCAGGTCTTGGCACACCTAGGCCACGTCGTCCGGTTTCACCTTCTGGATCAGCTCCTTGAGCGCTCGATTCGGGTACAATTGCTCGACGGTCAGTGGTTCATTTGTCGTCGGATCAAACGCACCGCCGCTCTGCAGATGCGACACGATCATCTCGCGCTCGTACGTGACGCCCGACGGCGTGATCACCGGATCGCGCATCACGTGCAATCCGATCGGGCAGTGGAACACGTCGGCCCCGTCGGCGAGCGTGGCGTTGCAGTTCTGCATGAGCCCCATGAGCGTCGCAAATTGGAGCCGCATCTCGTCTCGGATATCTGTACAGACCGTGTTGACGCTCGCGAGCGTGGACTCGACTTGGCCGATGCGTGCGGTGAGCAACTCGACGCGGTCCAGCTCGACTTGGGCGAGTTCAAAACGGTAGTGGAGGACTGTCGTCATGCTCATAAACTGGAGCGAAAACGCCACGGCGAAAACGCGTGAGCCGTCCGCCGCGGGGCGCGAGAGCTCGTACGACCGCTCGTGGTCCTCGGTCTCGACTGTCGGACTCAGACACTCGACAAAGCGCTAGTATTATAGCGATCCACGATGTGTCAGTGTCGTATTGGCCCTTTTCGGATCGCATGTTTACATACCGCAGCGTAGTGGGCAGCCTTGAACTTGGGAATAGCGTTGTCAGTGCGCACGAACGCGTCCAGCGTGAGTTCCTCGGTCTGCCTAAGCACATCGTTCGTGTCAAGGAACCAAACACCCCCAGGATAGTAGAGAGCCATCCGATACCATTGCTGCTTTGTCACGGCGTCCTCGATCCAAATACGCAACGTCTCGTCAGATGCCGTGACAGCGTAGTTGAATACGCTTTCCGTTCCATCGATCAGGAAGGTGGCCGAGCCTCGGCCCTCGAACGCCATTCTTGTTGGTCTTCGCACGACGTCGAAAGCAAGCACGGTCTGAACTTGAAGTCGCTGCCTGAGCTCTGTGCTAGACGTGTCGCCCCGTCCATTGGGCGTGAGTATTTTTGGGGACGCTATTATGCGTTGTGATAGTTACATGCTTCGCGCACCCGTAGCAGGTTCCACGTTGCTCAGTGCGAGGAAACCAGTTGAAGATTAGCATGTTTCACGCAACTTTTGAAATGAATATAAATCAGCGATATAATGTAGGGCTCGCTGCGGGAGGGATCACTGGCTCCGGTATCTTTCCTGGCGACGAGGTTCCCACACGAGATGGAATGAGATGATCGCTGTCATGATCCCGATAAGCGCCATGGTGTAGAACGTAGAGGGTCGCGCCGACGTTGCGTTCGGACGAGCGTTGACGTTCGCTGGCGAGGGAGTGTCGTTATCTGGATTGGCCGGCTCGGACTTATGGGTGTCCAGATTCAGGGTTCGGTCGTACTGATCGACGCACCGCGCGAACATCGCCCCTTTGAAGATTATGGACGGATACGCCGCATTGCAGTCCTTGTACGATCCATAATCGTCTCTCTGGCCGACGTAGCAGCCCATGTAGGTGAACTCGACCTTGTCCACCAATATGTGCTTAACGGATGAGAAGATGGCGGTGTTCGTTGCACAATCCAACGGGGTGACGCCAGAGATCTTGCCATACAGTGGATCTACTCCACTATATTCCATTCGACGACATGTGCAGCCCTCCGGGGTCTCATACTTCAGCGTCACAACCGGGGTGCCTGCCGATGAGTCACACGTTCCTCCACCACAGCTGTATACATAGCGCGTTTGTCTTGTCCAGGAAATCTTGTGCCTTGCCAAGAGCTTTGATGGCCCGTGTTTTCTCCGCAGCCTTGAGAGCTTTGACACCAGCGCTGCTTCCTCCCCCCACCGCAGCCAGGGCGGTGCTCATGCAGGATCGCACGGTGCCGAGCTGCGAGCAGTCGGTAGGTTTTCCCGAGATACCCTTCCAGCAGTTCTTGGCGTCGGTGAAAAAGTCGTTGATGGTGTCCACCGTGAAATCCGCGACAAACTGGACCGGGTCGTTGACGAAGGCTACGGCGTCATCTCGCATCTCGTCGAAGATGCCGACCATGACTTGCGCGAGATCGTCCAACTTGATAGGGCTGATGGCGTCAAACGTACACCCGAGGTACTTGAAGGGGTTGATACACACTTGGCTGCCGTCCAAGCACGGGATCGTGCCGAAGAAGCAGTCCGATCGGCTCTCGTCGCGCACTAGCGCGTGTCTTGGGATAGTGACGTTGGGAGAGAGCTGGAATGCGGGGGCCGCCATGATGCCTGCTTCCTCGGACGAGACGTTCAAGAACCTCGAAAAGTGGATTTCAGACTTTGGCGGCTGTGATACGAGACGACGGAGGTGCGAGGCGTGGGCTGTGAGTATGGCGATCGCCAAGAGGAAGAGAGGCACTCGGAAGAGCAAACCTGGAGACTTCATAGCCGTGGCGGGTGGATCGTCGAGTGGTAGTGAGCAGAATCGATAATGGCCTCTGATGGAGGGCTAATCTGACCAGGGCGTCGAGCATTGCGGCCAAGGGGAGGGTTGTCTTGAGCACCCAACTTGACGCAGCTCCTCAGCACCCTATCCGAAGAGAAAAGGACGTGCAAGAGTCCTCCTGACAGTGCGCATCTTGGGAGTTGCGCCTGAGCCTATTAGTTTCGTCTTCGACAAGACGACCAGCCTCCATGTCGAAGAAACGATCCCATGAGGCCGACGCCCGGGATAAGGTCTCCCCAAGCAAGGAGATGCGCCATCGTGAAGAGCTTTTAGACTGTGGAGAGGCGTCCACAACCAACTTTATTTGGTAACGGATTGGATCCATCCACTCGGGACAGGTGAGCGGAGGATATGCGGATATAAATAACACGATCCGCGTAATTGGTCAGGATCGTCGTCGGAAAAGGCGATGGTATCGGTCCTCCGATGCCATCGGTTATCTTTGAATGCTGAGGATCATGGCTGCGGCTAATAATTAATCATTAGAGCAAAACCGGGGGCTTGGTACGAGCGATTGGAGTTGGAAGAATTCAGTCAAAGTACGCTTACAAGCAGAGACTAGATTGTACTGTAATCTACCCAAGCAAAACAAGAAGGAACACAAAGGAACGAGAGTGGGAGAGCGGTTGGGTTTCCCATTGGTGTCTGGTGGCGCTTGACAGGTTTCTGGTATCCAGCGCAATGACGGAAGCTTCGAGGCTTCGTGAAGATCTGCGAGGTGTCTGGAGTCTTTCGCCATAACGGTAGCTTCGAGGTAGGACCAGTGAGTGGCCTCTGGTTTAGCCTGCTGGTGGCGAGGTTCCCACACGGCACAGGATCCCGATAAGCCCCATGGCGTGGATATTGAACGGTCGAGCCGAAGTTACTTCCTAAAGGACGTGCGGCCACGCTAACCGGATTGGGAAGATACGACCAGGAAAGCGTCTCAACTCGACGTGGATGGAGGTCGCGAGACGCACGCAACGATGGTGACAGCGATGGGAGTGTGAAGTATTTTGTTCATTTTAAAAGAAACAGAGACAGAAGAATGCAGTCTACACAGAAAACGAGAAAGAAAAAGCTAGAGTGAGTGGGTTGGACGCGGTTGGGTTTCCCATTTGGTGTCTGGTGGCGCTGGACGAAAGCACACATATCTATACGTTGCGTCACTTCGACGGCGAGCAGCATTCTCCTTCACATGGGAGAGAGCACGACACCCGGATTCATCGTCACCTTGAGATCCCCCACTGATCCAATCCAAGACAGTCACGTTTAGGCGTCGCAGAGCACCTTCTTGGCCTTGCCGCCGGTCTTGGACGAGGCCGGGGTCGGGGCCGGGACAGGGGCCGGCACGACGGCCTCGTTGGCGGTCGAGTCGTCCGAGCCCTGGCCGGGGGTCTGGTTGCCAGCCGACGGCGACGAGGTCGTCGCGGCGGGCGCGGCCGTGGTGGCAGCGGGTGCCGGCGTGGTCGACGCGGCAGGCGAGGCAGTGGTCGAGGCAGGCGCCGGAGTCGTGGCAGCGGGCGCAGGCGTGGTCGTGGCAGGCGCCGGAGTCGTGGCCGGCGAGCCCGTGGCCGGCGAGGTCGTGGTCGAGCCGTCCGTCGAGGGCGTGGCGGGCGTCATGGTCGGCGAGGCGGTCGTCGGCGCCGGCGTCGTGGACCCGCTGCCGCTGCCGTCGCCCGCCGGGATCGAGACCTGGAGCGTGCCAGTCGTGTCGGCGAGGCCAAAGAACTTTTCGTAGTTGGCGCCGCTGTACGAGACCGTGGTGTCGTACATCATGAAAAAGTAGGCGCTCGAGTGGGTCTTGGACCACGAGGCAAAGTCGTTGATGAACTGCTGGAGCGTGTCCTTGGACGGCGCGTTGCCCTGGTACGAGTCGCCCTGGCGCGGCCAGCCCGTCTCGGTCAGCGCGAGCTTGGTCTCGCCGTACTTGGCGACCATCTCGTCCCACTGGGCCTGGAGCTTGACGATCGGCGTGTCCGAGCCGACCGTGAAGAACGGGTAGATGTTGACACCGACCACGTCGCAGGCCGCGGCCAGCGTGGCCGCGTCCGACGCGTCCTTCCACTCGTTGATGCGCTGGACCGAGCCGACCTTGATGTTGAGCCCGCTCGTACACGTCTTGAGCTGCGTGATGTAGTCCACGAGCTGGCTCGCCGTGTACGTGCCAAAGTCGCCGTTCTTGAGGTTCTCGTTACCGACGTAGATGGCCGCGACCGCATCGGGGTTGCGCTTGGCGCCCTCGCACGCGGCGGTGATCTCGCCGGCGATGCCCGAGGCGTCGCCCATCTGGATGCCGACGGCGACCTTGACGCCGGCGGCCGCGGCCGCGTCGATCGCGTTCACGCCGCTAAAGCTCGCGTGGTACGTGCGGATTTGGGAAAAGTACTGCTTCATCTGCGAAAAGTCCTTGCCCACGACATCGCTCGTGACCGACGAGTGGTGCCACGGCGAGTAGCAGACGCCCGAGGGCAGCGCGCCGGCGTCGGCGACCGACGCGACCGAGGCGAGCAGCGCGGCGGCGCACACGAGGAACTTGGAGGAAAGCATGGTAATGATGTGGACCTGTTTGTTCGGGGAGATCGACTCGAAGGGAGGCAAGTTCCGGAATGAACAGGAAGAGGAGCGACGAGCAGCAGCTCGCTCCGGATTTCCGGAAGAGGCATCGTCCAGAGTCCAGCGTGCGCGCGCCCCATCCGGAGGAAGGCGATTTTACTAGGACGCGTTTAGACGCGCGAGCAGGCGTCGTGGACAGCCAAGCGAACAGAGCCAGCTGATCGTTGAAGCGCACATGTGATCCTGACGCTGCCGAGGCCTATGAATCAGAGAGCGGGATCGGGAACGCAAAGGTTGTCGCGGACCCATCTGGTGGTGTGGGACACCCAAGCTGGCGGGTGACTCTGAAACTGGGAGGCAGACTGGCGTTTTGTATGCGTTGGGGTGGGAAACAAAAAAAGTGAAAAACTGTTTTTTCTTTCTTCCCTCTTTTAGACGCGTTGGATAGGTTGGACGCGAACGGAAAGGAACCGGGAGGCCGCCACATGGCCCCACAACCCAAACGCACGCCAGAGGCCGCGGAAGCGAGAGGACACTTTCTCACGATCCGGAGATCCAGCTGGGGCCATGCCAGTGTGTGGGCATGCACTGATTATCATCTCTTACAGGTACCAAAACATAGCGAAGGTGTGTGAATTCGGATCTGATATCTGTCTTTATATTATATTCTACAGGTTGTGTCCGCTCGTCAGCCGGTGTGAGACAGTGTCATTCGAACGGGGGAACCCTCCTCGAATGGGTGTGTCTGCCATGCGCCATGGCAGGTGTCGTGCGTCGTTGGTGTCGTGGAGCTCCTCGTCGTGCCATCGAGAGGCTCCGTGCCTCCAAGTGATCCAGACTTGGGTACACTCGCCCAGAGAGAGCGAGAGACATGCCGGGGCGCCATCATCCAACATGGCGACCGCCACGGGTCGCACGACACTGTCAGCGCCACACTACGAGTATGGGGGCCTGCGACGCGGCCATTACGACGCAGTCAGTCACACGCATCGGTAGACAGGCATTTAAATAACTCATCGTTGGGATTGATTGGCTTTCATCTGGTCGTGCGAATCGTGCGTTCTTCTTCTTCGTCTTCTTGATAGTGGGGGAGTGGCATGGCGACCTCTTCCATCTGGAGCCGCCGGTGTGCTTCATGGCTGTTCTGTTAGATGGGGTTGGCCGGACGACGTTTCTTGAGCTCGTCGCGCAGGCCGATCGAAAAGCAGTTTGTGCGGTCCACCATTTGGTGCGGTGGCACAAACGACTGCGACACGACGTGGTGGTGGAAGTGGTCCATGTCCTCGTGGTCGTCGCCGTCCTCGTGGTGGGTGCGCTTCTCGCGGCCGCTCGAGACAATGTTCATCGACTCGGTCCGGTACCGCCGGCGCGACTTGGCGTGGCTCGACAGGGGCATCGGTGGGTGGGTCATGCTCGTGCACTGGTTGTCGGACGCGTCGTCTTCGCTGTCGTCCATCGTAAAGATATCGCCGCCGTGCGCGTCGTGGTCGTCCTCGTCCTCGTCCATGTGATCAAATACCGTCGCATCGCTCTCGTCTCTTCGCTCTCTCCGCACACCCAGCTCCATCGACGACATGGCGCTCGCGGGTGGCAGACGCCAGCCCTTGGAGACGGCGTCCGCGGCCGCGAGCATCGCCACGGGCTCTTCCCACGACAGTAACCGTACATTCGGCGTGTGGTTGCCGGTCGGTAAATTGTCCTTTTCGCCCTGCGAGGTCTGGGGCGACGTGCGTCTCCGAAGGCCGCCGGATGTGTACTTGTCGTTGCCGTCCAGTTGGTTGTTACCGCCCGATGCGCTCGGGATCTGGATGGGCGCCGACACGCGCTCCTGGAACTCAAACGGATCCGTGTGGCACCGCCGCCCGCGCGCCATGGCGGGCCGGGTCGCAAAGCCGTACGGGTTGGCGGCCGACGGCGCCATCGGGATCGCCGACGAGCCCACGGGGCGCGGGTGCGTCGACGGCGCACGCAGCGGCACCGCGCGGATGTGGTGCTGCGGCGGGGCGAAATGGACCGGCGCGTGGAGGTGCGACGACTTTTCGAGCGACTTGCGTTCTTCGTCTTCCTTTTCGGTCGAGCTGCTAAAGCTGCGGCTGAGCGCGCACGGGGTCTCGGGGTAGTCCGACCGGTGGAAGCTCATGGCGCGCACGCGGGTCTTGCTGTCGTCCGGACAAATGTTGAGCGCGCGGAGGTACTTGCCGCGCCAGCTCTGCGCGCGGTCGCGGGTGCCCATGCGAGACGATGGCAGCGACGCCGCGACGGTCGCCGGATGCGCAATGACGCCGGACGCGGACGCGCGGCGTGGCGGCACCATGCCCACGACGGCGTTGATCGTCGAGCTCATGGCCGAGGGTCGAGTGGTTCGCGTTGTGGGAGGCGCCGGCGGAAGAGGCGGCGTGGTCGAACACCTGCTCGGCTCGGACCAGGTCGGGCGATCAGTCGGGTTTGGCGAGTGGGCCCAACGCGGAGCTCTTGCGGTGGACCAGTCGGCGCTTCAGGTGGCGCGGTCGTGGTGGTCTGGTCCTGTGGGGGGGGCGGACACTTGTTTTCTCCACCCACCAGCGAAGACAGTACCAAAGGGGGATGGAGCGACCGGAACGGAGCGCTTACACGGCGTGGAACGAACGGGTCGCGAATCTGATCGGCGACACGCTGGGAGAAGCGCTTTGCCACGCACAGAGACACTTAGGAACGGCCGATGCCGGCGGAGGATGGCAGCCGTGTGTGTGTGGGGGGGGGGGGGGGGG
>JAADVT010000352.1:0-30900 GCA_023335895.1 Pythium rishiriense
CCCCCCCCCCCCCCCCCCCGTGTGAGTGAGGAAACCCTGCGTGAAGCGCGGTAGACCGAAAGAGGGTGGCTGGATGTGAGACACTGAAGAACGAGAAGCGAGAGGACGGCTTCTAGGTCATGAGGAGGAGGACCACTCACCCACGAAGCCAGCATTGACTGGTCGAGTCGCCTGCCCGTCGTGAGGTTTCCCCGGACGACGTTGGCCGATCCGAGGAGGCTCCTCGGCCGCCCACATCCTGTAAGCAAGCAGCATTCGAAATCGACTCTCACGGAGAATCGGTTCCAACAGGTCCTGGCCATCAGCTTCGATTTTTTTTCTCTCTCTCTCTCTCTGTCGTTGTGTGAGGGAATGGCCACACTTTCTTTTTTCCCTCCGTCGCGCCCTACCCCTTTCCTCAGAGTGTTGCACTCTATGGTCCCTCTTGACGGAGTGGCTCGTCTGTCTTTCGGGCCGAAACTGTTCGCGTGCCGATTGGTGGAAACAAGCCGCACCTTCAACTGACTGCGGGCCAGGGCAGAAATCCCGAATGCGAACGAAGACATTTTCGCCCAGCAACCAGGCCAACTCGCCCCCTCCAAATCGGCCGTGCCGGTTTCCCCCGCCGTTGCCGGACCTCGAGGCAGAACGCAGATCCCATGGTGCTCGTGGATGAAGGGTCTGCGCGATCTCACCAACAGTCGTTTCTT
Source organism: Pythium rishiriense (assembly GCA_023335895.1). NCBI lineage: Eukaryota > Oomycota > Peronosporomycetes > Pythiales > Pythiaceae > Pythium > Pythium rishiriense. The sequence continues at coordinate 690 of JAADVT010000352.1, forward strand.
GTTTTTGTTGTTTTCCTTTTTCGCCGCCGGTTTGCGGACGGCGGTCTCCTCACGGCGTGTTGGATTTGCGGTGGCTACCCTTGACGAGTGTGGCGTTTCCACCCGTGTCGTTTGGCAAGTGGACTTTGGCCCATGACGTAACGAAGTGTTTGGGCACATATGCTCCCTTCGAAATTGTGAGTCATGCGCCGTGGGTGCGCGCCGAAGGCGCACCCCAAGTTCTCGTGTTTGAGTTGGTGGGCACGGCGTTCGAACATCCCACCAATCGGAACGAAAAGCGCTGCAAAAGGAATGGGTTGACCACGGTGGGCTCCCACGACAATCGCGGGTTCAAGGAGGGAGAAACATGCACCCTCGCCGATATGTGGCGCCCCACGATCCGCGTGTCTCGGCTCGGCGTGAGCCCACTTCGCATGGCTCGAGGGTTCAAAGCGATGCGACTCACGCGTCCGCGAACTGGCGAGCGGCTTTGGTCGGGCGGTGGGGGCAAGGGGAGGGGAGGGCGATCTTCGCTCTTCAACATTCTTTTCCACCGTCTCGCTCCACTTGAACTGACTGCCCAAACATTTTTTTTATGTCGTGTGGACCGTTTTTGAGGCCAGCAGAACATCGGCGGCTGCGCCGGTCAGCCGCGCTCACTCCAACTCAACTCATGAAAGCGGTCCCCCAGTGCCGCCACGGCCCACCTGGGTTTGGTGGGACACCCGCGAGTTTGGAAGCGAAGCTGCTGACCGGGTGGGTCTCTCTCTGTTGGTGGATCGGAGACCCAGCTGACAACCCGGGTCACTGCGAGATCTGATGGTGAGATGGGCCGTGGAATGATGGTTCGGGTTTCGGTTCCAGAGATGCAAGGAGGAGCGGGGGACGGAGGTTGCCGAGCCTTCCATGTCATACGCACGGCGTCAGCCGCCCGCGCGCGCACGCACAGGTCTTCCCCATCTTCGCTTCGAGTTGAATCTCCTGGATGCTGCGTTCCAGCGAGGTTCTGAAAGATCCGGGCGGAGGGTCGTCCGCCGGGTCGACGCCACGGCGTGATCACCGTTGGTGGTCGCGAGGCTTTCCAGGCCCAACCAACGGCAGGATCAAGAACTCATTTTCTTGGCAGACAATGCGGTTCCCCCCGTGGTGGGGCCCCACGCCTCGGCATGGCTACAAGATCTCGCCGCAAAAAAACGCTCTCCGCGACCAACAGAGCGGAGAAATGCCCCCGTGGGTACCGTACGATCCGCGCGGTTTCTTTTCCGCCAATGTCTCGACGGTGGAAAATGAAATCACAGACTCGACGGCTCCACGAGTGGGCCCCACCGATGGATCCATGGTTTGTAGGTTCCGCTACGGTATTATGCAGCGCCGCCCGGGCGGCGCGAAAATGCGTCCAGCGCTTTTTTGGCGGCGTCGGAGGCGGGGTTTCTTTTTTTCTTCTTCTCGCTCGGGGGCTTCTTTTTGTTTTGTGGTTTTTGAACGGATATCGGAGCGCCAACTCTCTCTCGTGAGGACCTCTCCACAGAAAAGAGGTCTCCACTGCGGAGACCTGCAGTGTCCGTGTGCCGGCCATCCCCCCGCGGCGGCGGGTTCCTCCAGCGTGGAATCCACCAAACCTGGTGCTGCACTCGCATCAGGTCCAGGAGGGATAGCCGGGCCAGGCACCGGGGTCATGGTGGGGAGCTCCCACCGTGGTTCGAATCGCGCGCGCACGCCAGAGAGGCACCGGGGGATGCGCGCGGGACTCTCGCCGAGAGGCGGAGGACGTTGGCGGAGGACTCTCGGACGTCCAGCACCTGGCGGGGTGGTCCACGTGGTTCCCCTTTACACGCCGCTTCCCGGTCGGTCCGTCGCTCTGCGAGTCCCGGGCCGTGGACCTCGTCGGCACGGCGGCCGCTGAGAGAAGCTCGACGAAGCGCCCTCACTCTCTCTCTCTCTCTCCTTTTTGTTTTTGTTTTTTTCGTTCGCGGGCATGGCGCCAACTTGCAGCTGCGAGGGCAGTACACGGCACGATATGCCACACTCCTCCACGAGCAAACACACAATGCGTGTGAATGTGGCCCCTCCCATCCTCTTCGCAACTCATTCGAGTCGTAAGGCGCGTGTACTGTACCCCGTACCGTAGTGGGCACGAGCTCTGAGTTTTTTCGAACCCTCCACGAGCCCGATCAGAATGAAGCCACGGCGCAGCTCCCAACGGCCAAAATCTACGGCCGACACGCCCACGGTCTGGACCTCCAGGAAAACTCACGTGTCGGCGCCGCACCAATACGGTCGGCGACGCCTGATGGCTGCGTCCGCCTTGGTGTGTCGACGCATTCGTCGCGCTTCGCCTGGTCGTTTTGTTCGAAATCCCCTCGCTCCAGTGACCCAATGTTGAAGTCGCACAATCTCGATGAGGGCTGAGTGGGTGGATGCCAGTGCTGTCCGAGGACGGAAAGCCTGGAGTACACATCAGCCTCCTAACCTTGTCAAGCCATAGCTGCGTCTGAGCGGCCGGTACGTCTGGTCTGTCTGAGGCGCGGCCCAAAAATACACTCGCTTGACGCTCGTGAGGGCGGCTATTCTAGGTGAGGTCAGTTCCAAGGTCTCGCCACCAACTAGCAGCCCGGTTGCTGTCAACATCGCAGTGGCCGAGTCGTCCGACACGCTTAGTTGTGGCACAGGCCACTGTGCCACTGGACACGCGATTGCTCCACGATGCCGACGCGTTTGCCGACGCTAACACTGCGATCGTCGGCCAAACCGACGCCGGCCGACGCGCCCGATGCCGTGGCGACGCCAGTCACTACCACCGCGGCCGATGCGGCTCCTACGCAGACGATAGCGGCAGCGGCGGCGCCAACGACACCCTCGGCCATCGTCCACAAGCCACTCAGCGCGATATCTCGGTTCGGTTCGACGTTCTTTAACCGCAAGACCATCGTCGCGACCAACAAAGTCGACCCGTCACCGCCCAACACATCGCGCGCCAAGCGCAGCTCCGTGTCGCTGACGCCACGGCTCACCGTACGGCGAGGCTCGACGGACGGCGACTTACTCTCAACCACAATGCCCGCGGGCGAGCTCGCCAAGCTCGTCGCCCACCAGAGCCGCTCGACTCGCAACTTGATCCGGCTTGCGGACGCTCCGACAGTCCGGGACGTGGCGAATGCTACCACTGCTCCAGCTCTACCGACTCAGCTCCCTTCGCAAAAAGAGGACGACATGCGCGAGGCAGCCGAGCTCCTCACGACACCAACGTCGCCGCTCGTACCGCACCGCCCGGACCACAACAGCAGCAGCGGCTCGACGACGACCCAGCCACCTCGCCGACCCATTCACGGCAAGAAGGTCTCGGCAAACGAGTCGACCATGGACGGTGTCGTGGTGGGTGCTGGTCCGTTGCAGAAAGCCGGGTCATCACGTAGCATCGTCCACTTTGACCGCGCGCGGGGTGACACCGCGACGATCGCTGAAGTCGACCCCTCGATCCGGAGTTCGTCGGAGAAGTCGGAGCGCGGTAGCTCCGACTCGCCGGTGTACTCTGGCCAAGCTCTGGTCGATCGGTTCGGCGCCGATCTCACGCCGTACGAGAAAAAGGAAGTGCTCGCGTACTCTGAAGTGTTTTACTTTTCGTCGATGGGCGTCAAGCGGCGACGCCAGAACGGCCGTGTTGTGTCGCCCATAGTTGACCGACCCGCCGAGAGCGAAGCCACCATGTCGAACGCGAGCCAGCACTCGGACAGCACGACCTCGGCAGACACCCAGCTCTTCAACGACGGCTACGACGACGAGCGTGGGGACTACGTCATGCTCATGCAAGACCACCTCGCTTACCGATACGAAGTGCTCCACCCGTTGGGCAGCGGCTCCTTCGGACAAGTCGTGTGCTGTCTGGACCACTTGACCAAGGCCAAGGTCGCGGTCAAAGTCATCCGCAACCGCAAAAAGTACAAGGAGCAGGCACTCATCGAGATCCAGGTGCTCACTGAACTGCACAAACCTGCGAGCGGCGATGACCCAAACGGGGCTGCGTTCGCCAACGTCGTCCACATGGTCGAGCACTTTACCTTCCGCAACCACCTGTGCATCACCTTCGAGCTGCTGGGCATGAACTTGTACGACTATCTCAAGCTGCGCTTTTTCCAGGGGATGCCCGCGGACAATATCCGCGTGATCGCGACACAGCTGCTCGTTGCACTGGCTCACTTGCGCGCCAAGCATATTGTGCACTGCGACCTCAAGCCCGAGAACGTGCTCATCAAGGCGCCGCTGCAATGCTTTGCCGCCGGCCCCGGGTATTCAAGCGTGGCCTACGCAAACGTGCCCGTCGATAGCATTTGTCTGATTGATTTTGGAAGCAGCTGCTTCGACTCCGCGACAATCTACACGTACATCCAAAGTCGCTTTTACCGGAGCCCCGAAGTTATCTTGGGCCATGCGTACGGCACGGCGATCGACATGTGGAGCTTGGGCTGTATTCTCGTCGAGCTCCACACGGGACACCCGATCTTTGCCGGTGAGAACGAGACAGAGCAGCTTATGTGTATGATGGAGATCTTGGGCGTCCCGTCGACGAGCTATCTCGTGCAGTGCAAGCGACGAAAGTACTTTTTCCAAGAGGTGCCCGCAGTGATTCCAACAGTGAGTGCTGGTGAGCCCACACCACCAAACGATCAGCCGACGACACACACGACCACACACTCACCTGTGGCCGTACCGGTAGCATACCAGCCCATGCCGTTTACGAATTCGCGTGGGCGCAAACGCACGCCTTGCGTCCGGGACCTTGCGCTCGTCATCAAGAGCGACGACGCCGACTTCGTATCGCTTATTCGGAAGTGCTTCGCGTGGGATCCGAATGAACGGTTGACTCCGGAGGCGGCGCTCCTGGAACCGTGGATCCTGGCCAAAGAAAGTGGGGGGATTCATCGTATCGTGGGGTGACATATCGTGGAGAAAACATTGTCAATATTGAGGGTTGAGAGATCACAGATCGGACAGGTTCCAGGAACACAAGGTATGGTCCCACGAGCCCGTCGTGAGCACATTTTCAACTGCAGCTCCAGCACTGGCGTTGGGCAGTGAATACCACTCCAACGCGCGGACGTAGTCTTTGTGTGCTGTGCTCGATGTTTCGGTCGACAGCGGTTTCACGAGCACTTCTGAGGATGAACTGTTCGCGACGAGGGACGCGGATGCATCGTCGCTGCCGACCGCGAGAAGGTCTGGTGCGGTGGGCGAGTATTTCACTCGATGGACTGCGCCTTCGTGGACAGTCTAGACCACACACACACACACAAACACGGTTCAGCGACCACCACAGTCCACAGGTGTGCCAGGCTCAGCGGATCTCACCAGCGCAGCCAGCGGCGACTTGGTCGCGCGCGTGTCAAACGTGAGCACGTCACCGTTCTCGAGTCCGACGGCGATCACATGCGTCTGCGTCGGGTGCCAGTCGAGGGAAAGCGCGGCAAACCGGCGCGTCGAGAGCGTCGAGTGTGCGCGCTGCACGATCTCGCGGTCGTCCCAGAGCTGGACCGTCGCGTCCTGTGACGCCGTCGCGAGCACGTGCGCTTGCGAAGGACTCATGACGACGTCCCAGATCAAGTCGGCGTGGCCTATAACACCAAACCCACCGTCAGCGTTGCGCACACCATCCGCCATATACCCAAACCACGAATCTCACCGTCCAGCGTCGCGAGGGTCTTGTCCATCGCGGTGACATCCCACAACTTGACGCTGCCCACAACACACAATCAGTAAGAGTGGACCCAGGGCCCATCGGAGACCACCGCAAAGTCCGTACGTGAGATCCCAGCTCGAGGTCGCCAGGACCGCTGTCTCGACCGCCGAGGCCGCGACGCCCGTGACGACGTCGTCGTGGCCGGGCCACGCCGGCTCGCCGGGCACGGCGACCGGCACGAGCGCGCGGTCGCCATCCTCGGTGCGCGAGAGCCTGGTGAGCACGACGTCGCCGTTGTCGCAGCCGAGTGCGAGCACGTCGCCGCCGGTCCACGCGAGCGCGCCGACACCCGACGCGACCTGCGAGGCCGCGAGCCGCGCGCCCGACGCGCCGTCCACGAGCGCGACGCCGCCGCCCCACGAATTGCTCTCGAGCGCCGACAGCGCGACCGCCAGCACGGGTGTAGATGACGCGTCACACGGCTGCGCGGCGACCGCGTCGACGAACTCGTCGTCGCGGAAGCGCGTCGCCAGCACGGGGTGCGCCATGGTGAAAACCCTTCCAAGATGCCGAATATCCCGACCAACAGATCGGGGAGGTCCTAGTTTACGAGACGAAAGCACACTATAAGGGGAGTGGTACCTATTTTGATGTGGACCACATTGGATGTTGGCCATGTTGAAGTCGCGAGCACACAGAGCGTGGACACAGGAACCCCGCCCAAATGTGGAATGATACAGAGACAGAGAGAGATCAGCAAGGTGGGAATGTGGGACGAGGCCGCCATCGACTACCGTCGTTGGTCGCGTTCAAGCCTTCGCGACATGACGGGCTCTCTCTTCCCCTTCTGTGTGGGCGGGCCTTCTGGTAAAGCAGAAGGAAACGACGGTTGTGCGCGCGCCGTCCCACACGCGCCCTCCATCAGGTCCCCGTTTTCCTATCTCCTCCGTCATTATCCAAGTCGCGTCTTCGCGCCCCAACCACAGCCAAGCTTTCCCCCCTTTCTACCAGCACCACGATGGTCGAGCGCAAGGTCGAGTACCGCGAGCGCGTGGGCCCCCACGAGAAGATGATGCCGCGCGGCCGCCACAGCGACGATCTCTACGAGCGCGCGCGCGGCCACGTCGAAGACCCGTACGACACGGTGCGCGGCCGCGCACGCGACACGGCCGAGCACGCGCGCTACAAAGTGGACGAGATGGAGGACCGCGCACGCGACGCCGCCGGGTACGCGCGTGGCCGCATGGCCGACATGGGCGACCGCGTCCAGGACGCCGCTGGGTACGCGCGCGACCGCGCGGGCGACGTCGAGGACCGTGTGCGCGACGCGCCCGAGTACATGGGCGAGCGAGTCCGTGACGCCGCCGGGTACGTGCGCGACAAAGTGAACGACGCGGCCGAATACACGCGCGAGAAAGCGAGCGACGCGGCCGGGTACACGCGCGACAAAGTGAACGACGCGGCCGGGTACACGCGCGAGAAGGCGAGCGACCTGGCTGGGTACACGCGCGAGAAGGCAAGCGACGCGCAAGGCCGCGTCAAGAGCACGGGCGAGTACGCGCGCGATACGGGCGATGAGGTGGCCGACCGCGCGCGCCACGCGCGTAGCCACGCCGAAGAACTAGGCGCGCAGGCGCGTGAGCGATTGGGTGAACTGGGCGAGCACACGCGCGAGCGCCTCGAGGAGCTTACGGAGTCGGCGCGCCAGCGCATGCAAGACGTCAAGGAGCGCGTCAAGGAGACGGTCGGCGCGGCCACTGGCGGCGGCGGCTACGGCCACGGCTACCCACCCGCCGGCGACCACTGGCACCGCAACACGGAAGCGGCCAAAAAAGTTGCCGACAAGCAGTATTGTCTGTCGATGTCGTCGGACCGCGCGCACCATCTGCTGTGGCTCGTGCCGCTCGCGGTCGTGCTCGGATTGTGGTTGTTTCGGCGCCGCAACCCGGACAAGTGGCGCGCCGGCATGAAGAAGCTCACGCAGAAGAAGGAACTGATTGAGAACAAGATGATGCAGGCCCGTGACCAAGCGACCGAGTCGCTTCGCCACGAGCGCGAGGCCGCGCAACGCGGCGGGAGCGGCTCGCACATTGGTGGCGCCCACGTCCACGCGGCCGAGAAGACGGGCCAGCATGTCGACCGCTCGGTCGAGAAAGCTGGGCACCAAGCCCACAGCGTTGCGGATCGCATGAACCAGCGCATCGGACAGACGATGGAAGCTGCCGGACAGTGCACAGAGCGCGCCGGTGAGCACATGGAGTCGAAGAAGTCGAAGTAACACGCCACAAACACACCTGAGACGCGCGACGCTGTAGGCTTCCAGCTCGTCTTACGACGAAATCTTTGCATAAGTGCATAATTCGATATCCTGCATGACGATGAGAAATGGGTGGCAACGCCTTCATGATAATCTTGACACGCCCTGCAGTGGGCGAGTGCTTTGGTACCACACGAACGCGTCGTCGCTGTCGAGTTCGCTTTGGTCGCGTTCACCACCATGCGTGATTAGCACGACATGAGTGCGTTTGCCCTGTCTCGTGGGCTTTGGCTCGCGAACGCGCAGCTGCTGCTTGGGCACAAAGCCCTCAACGGGGACGTCAGTCCTCTCAGCCAGCACGAGAAGATGCAAAGACGTGACGGAAACAGAGCTGGACAGGGTGATGGCGAAATTTCGTCAGCACATTTCATCTCCGAACGTTGGAAGTGTTTTCGTACCTAGAGAAGTGTTGCGTAGCGTAGGAGAGCACCGTGCGGATGATCTTTTGGACGCAGAGTTGGACGACACGCTCGCGCGGCAGCGCCTCACCTGCTTTGCCCGTGACAGTGGCTTCCTCCGACCCCGTTGCCGGCGAGTCACCGTCAAAATCGATCCGCCATAGCTCCCGAGGGCTCGCGACCGTCGAACCAAACACAATGGCCACTTCGAATAGCATCGTCTGGATCAGAACCGTGACAGCATGAAGCAAAGAGGAGCCGCAGACCCTACCTGAACGCACGCGTCGTTGAAACAGCACCAAGATACTTGACTCCAGCAGTTGGTCCGCGAGGTCCGCGAGCTTCCGCGCTTTCTTGACGCCGCCGCCGACCAGCTTCCTGGAAGACAGTCCAACAACAGTGGTCGTCACACACCATTGATCACCCACCCATACAAACCACATGATAGCACTAACCCACCTCTTGCGCGTGCCGGCTACGCGGGCTTCCTCCTCTTCGTGTTGCTGTCGTCTCACGAGCGCGTAGAACTCTTCGTAGACACTGTAGCTCTCCTCCATCAGACCACCGTTTGTCTTTGTCAAGTACCCAAGAGGGATCGGTTCTCACCACGGGATCTGGCCGCGCAGGTACAGCAGGTACTTGACGAGCGCCTGCACCATACGCGCGCTGATCTCGCCATCGAGATCGATCTTGAACGGCACCACGAGGTCCGCGGGGAGCTCGTCCGCATCTCGCGCCATTTTCGCCATTGCAAGGACTTTCGGGAACAAACTCGCTAGGTTCGAGTTTCGTTTAAGTTAACCACACACTAGGTGCGATAATTAGTTAGGTGCGAATCTGGGCGAACTTAATGAATGCAACTTCAACATGGACGTTCATGGCCCAATGGCTCAATGGAGCAATTCAACAACAAGAAATGTATGGAGTCAAGTTTCTACGAGTATCTACTCGAAGAGTTTGTATGAAATTCCCAACGGACTGTCGCGACGCGAGCGGGTGCCTCGTGTTACTGGTATGTCGCCAACTTGATCGTGCAGGACTCACTGCTTTAGCGTCGCGAGACCGGGACACACCGACGTGCGGTGCTCCACGTACTTGAGCAGCGGCACGAGTGCGGAGTTCGGGGGGCACGTGCGGCACGCTAGCAATCCCGTTTGGATGCTACGACGCTGTTCGTCGAACGAGAGCACGAGCCACGGTGGCGTGAAGGCGTTCTCGACCTCGGCCTTCTGGGGGAACGCGCTGAGGCAGTCGATCGGGGCGAACGTACCGACACGTTCACGCAGATGCTCACACTCATCAGCGAGAAAGCGCATGCGTGCTGCGTCCGAGTACTCGTGCTGCTCGATGTAGTGGGCGCTCATCATGTACAGCGCGTGTGGGATCCACTCAGCGTCCAGAGGGTTCTGAGCGACGTACTCGGACAACGCTGCGAGTTTGTCGGCGACCGAGTACGTCGGGATGGCTTGGATGCAAAGCGCGCGCTCGAATAGGAAAGACGGCATCGGCTTCATTTCCATGACTTCGTCGATGTAGTTCAGCAATGCGATAAAATCTTTTTGAGGGATACACTCCTTGGCGAGCTGAAGCTTTTGAGTGAGTGCGGCGCTATCGACCCGACGCTTGGTTGGAGCGGGTGGGGGACTCTCGGTCACGCTCGGGCTTGTCAAAAACTCACTAGGCAGCGACGATGTCGCCGGTGGTCCCACGAGGACCATCGAATCATTCATGTACGAGGGGTTCTGAATGAAAACGTTGGAGTCGTTGCCATAAGAGTCTCGGGCCGTTGGCGACGGCGGAGCTCCAACTTCGAGCGACGAGACAGTATCTTCGCCCGAGTCATCACGATCAGACGCGAGAGACATCTTGGATAGAAGAGCCGAAACCGAATCGACACCTCTTGGAGAAGGCTGAGATGCCTTTGAATTAGTCGCTTCTTCACGGGGTGAGACTCCAGACAGATCTGGTGTCGTCGCACCGGCTTCAGATGACGGGCGAGAGTGTGATGCTGTTGCTGCCCAAGAGTGGTTGCCGTGGATGTCCGTCAATATGGGGTCATAAAACACGTCGCCTCCATCGTCATCGTCGCTCATCGAACATCGCGTGGCAGGAGCAGTTGCACCGAGGGTAACACGGGTGCCACTAATTGGTACAGAATTCGACTTGCTCAGCAAGGCCGCACCAACATTCATGAACGGCGAAAAAGCAGAGGCTTCGTCGTTTCTGAGTGAAGACAAGGAACTGTAGTCCTGAGTGCGAAAAGTCGACGTAGACACAGCAGCCGGTGGCTGTGCCGGGTGGCATCTCTCCACGGTCGATTCTGACCGCTTGGCTGGAACTTGAGCCGTCTTGACGGCATGAAACACGTGCACAGCAGCGACCGGATATCGTGTCTTCAGAAGATCCAACTCGGGTGAATCAGTTGTCTCAAGCATTAGATCAGTCCAGATTTTCATCGCGGCTGTTTGCTGTTCCAACCCGAAAAGAGCCTCGCACTTCACGCGTTTCGCTTTTACGTTTCTCCTCGCCGTGGACAGCACACTATCTGCAGCACCATTTGCCTCTTCAAATTGATGTAGTCGGAGGTGGCAATCAGCGCGCTCAAGCGTAAGCGTCGTTGAAAGTGCGTGGATGGGGTCACATGATCCCGTCGGAGACGTCGCATCAGAAAACCAGTCAGATGAGACGGGAACGAGCGAGTGTGCCTTAGCAAACCACTCGATAGCTTGGGTGAATTCATGTGCCGCGATGCACGCATGCGCGCTTTCCTGTGCATCGTAGATGGCGGCCAGAGGCGGCTCACCACCCGTGACGTTGATTTCCATCGTGGACGTTGATCACAACTCGTCGTTTATGATTTTGTCCACTGGCACGTCGATCAGGTCATCTTGGTCCAACCAAGGTGGAATGCGCTCACAAGGGTCAGACGACAAAAATAACGCGATCGCATCTTTTCCAAAACGCATCCGAATTCATGTGGAGCTCGCCTTGTTGCCAATTTGGAGACTCTTCGCGAGAGACAACAACTGCTTGTGGTCAGGATCTTTATCCAGACCAGACTGTGCAATAGCGCGAGCCTTATCCGTGTAGCCACGTGCTCTGAGTGCGAGACACAGCCAACGGTAGCTCTCGGCGTCGGTCGGCTCCAACGCAATTGCTTGCTCCGCATCTTTCATCACGTGATCGTACTGCCTCAGTTCAAAGCGACACCGTGCGCGCAGCGCAAAAATGCGAGCAGTGTGAAAGTCTCGTCCAGCCGCGTCGTAGCCCTCTGCCTTGTTGAGCCAAAACACTGCATTTCCGAAATCGCGGTCGTCGGCCAGCTCGACAGCTTTCTCGTAACACTTGATGCGCATGGTTTTAGCATCCTCTACCTTTCGCTGCGCGCGCTGCTGTTTGCGTGCAGCTACCACTTTCGGGACACGCGACTTGCCCACGGGACCATTGTAGCTGATGGGTTCCTCTGCTGGAGGATCCACCATCGCGTCTTGTAGCTTGGACTCCCACCCACGCAACTCATCCACCACTTCCTCGCTGGCCCCTTCAACCATGCGGAGACCTTGTTCACAAACGCGCAATGCCTTTGGGTACCGCCGCAGTGCGTAAAGCGCCTCGCACGATCTCAGATATCCGTCAACTGCTGTGCCGTCAAGTCCAATGGCTTGCGCAGCGTCATTTTGAGCCTGTTCGTATTGCTGCAACCCAAATCGTAAACCAGCCAACTGCACGTAGAGCTTAGCGTTCCGTGGGTCAGCTTTCACTGCTCGTTTGAGTTCCCGGATCGCTTCGAAAACTGGATCTTCTTTCGCCTCTTCCTCTTCCTTATCGGCTATTGCATTCGCTTCGTCTTGAATATCTTGGATACAGTTATTCTCTACTTGAGAAGAGGAAGGCTTCTTTTGGCGATACTCCAACTTTTCGACTCGCTTCTGCTTGCTCTCCCGAAGCCGCGCGTCCAACACGAGCAGTGCCTCGTCCTGCGGTGCGAGTGACAGGCCCAGTTGGCACACACGGCTCGCATGGGAGTACTTCTTGAGCGCGATCGACGCCTCACAGAGCCAGCGGTACGCCTCGACGGCCGTCGGTAGCAACGTGATCACGCGCTCGGCGTCCGCGACGGCTCCTTCAAACTCCTGGAGCTCAATGCGGCACCGCGCACGTAGTAGGAACAACACCGGATCTTTGTTCTTGCTCTTGCCTTTGCCCTTTTTCGACGCGTCGATCGACTTGTTGAGTAACCCGATCGTGTTGCCAAAGTCGCGGCGGTAGAGGAACTGGAGCGCGGCATCGTAGCGCGGGTCGTCATCTTCTTTGGTCTCGCCCTTCACGCCTAACTCACGGCGGAACGCCAGCTCGTCCAGTACGGGCGAGCCCATGCCCGCGCGAGTACGCCACTCGTGGAGCGCGTCCTCTCGGCGCTCCAGCGCGAGCAGCGCGCGGCACTTGACGCGCACGGCCTTGGCGACCACCTTCCTGTCCTGCGTGGCCGTCAACGCCTCGTCTGCGTCATGGAGGGCATCTGCATACCGCTCCGTCGCCACTTCAAGCGCGCGTTGGGCTGCCTGGAGCGAGTACTCGGCGCGCCGGAGCAACAGCGCCACGGAAGCGCTTGACCGGATCGGTTTGTCGTCTTGACCTCTTGGGGCGTTTGCCTCCTCGGCCTCGAGCTGCGCCAGCGCGCGCGAGCACCACTCGGCCGCGAGACCAGGATGGCCCGCGGCCGCGCATCTCGTGGCCTCGGCGCTGCACTGCTGCCTCGTGGGCGCTGGCGCCATCTCGGTCTCGTCTTCCATGGTGGCCCCCATCGGTTTCCACCCACGTTGCAATGTGCTCCCCTCGCATCAGTGTTTACGGTATAAATGGAGGATCCAGTCTCGTCAAAAATACCGTAAATCTACTCAACATCTTTTCATCGAAGGGTTACCATGGCGATGGCTCTTCCACCGCTGGACGAGCTCCACGGCGCCGTCGCGAGCTTCCACGGGCTGCTGAGCGTGCTCCAGCGGCCGCTCGCGCAGTTTGTGTACGCCTGCGGCGCCGAAGTGGCGGCCGCGCGGTCGCGCCACGCGCCGGACGCGTCGACAACCCAGGCGGCGTGGACGATCGTCCACGCGGCGCTGCGCAAGCAACTCGCGTTCCTGCGGGACCACACGGCCACGTACCTGCGCGCCCACGAGCTGCCGCACGTGGTGGACGATGTGTGCGCGGTGCTGGCGGCGCAGAACGCGAGTTTTTACAGCCCCAACGCGAGCCTGGCGACGGTCCGCACGGGCGTCGCAGCGGCCGCGCGGCTTGTGGCCGCGGTCGGCGCCGACGCGCACGCGCTCCAACAGGCCGAGCACTTTAAGCGTATGGCGGGTGGCACCCTCACTGATGCAGAACACAAGGACCTAACGACGGCGAGTGTCGACCACGGACCCGACCAACATGGGTGTGGTGAAGAGTCCAACCAAGGTGTGGATGAGCACGCCCATATCGGTGTCGCCCATGGTGGTGCTCCGTGTGCTCTCGCTCAAAGCGACGCAACGGACGCCACGGACAATCAGATATTGTCCGACCCGGACCTGCACGCTGCAGTAGCTGAAGCTACCAATCTGAGGCGACCCGCCATCGTCAGCAACCCTCGAAAAACGGAGTTCAACGGCGCAAACATGCGCAAGTGGCTCGTGGGCCAAGCGCTTCGAGCCATGGACGCGCTCCCGTATCGCGAGGGACAAGAAGCAGACGTTGGCATTCGTGAAGTTGTCAGGCTATTGGAAGAGGCGCTCAAATAATCGACAAACCAGCGACAACGCGGAGACATTCTCATCATGAGAAGCAAGTTTTACGTGACGGTTGGTCAATTTGAGCTTGCGGTGAGGATGCCCATGCAGCGCTGATACCGATGAATCTTCGCTCGATTGACCACATCAAGCGGATTGCGATGGTGTTTCTGAATCTTGGACGGTACGACGATGTGGAGCTGGCCTACGACACTGGACTCAAGCAATATCCAGGGAACAAGCAGCTCAAGGAGTAAAGAGATCCAAGTACGATTAGTTTCTCGGTGTAAAGAGGATCACTCCATGCACTCAAGTTCTGACTCGATTACCGGCACGAATAAAGTCAACAAATCATCGAAACACGCGACTGTGAGATCAAAAGGATCTTCGACGTCACCGTCCACTGTCGTGCAAGCAGCCACTTCTTCCCTCGCCAAGTCGAACATGGTGAACGAAGCGATCCTTACGATGTTCATGAAGGCAGCTCCGGCAAACTCCACGGCGAAAACTGTCGAAGCAGAGGAAGAATTACGATTGCGTGCTGGCGTGTGTCTCTGTCGGTCGCATGGTGAGCCGTATCTCCAATATCTTTGTCGCCGCGCAACGTGCCGGCTACAACATGGCGCGTTTGAAGAAGCACTAGAGGATGCTCGTGGGGCTATCGCATGCGAACCAGATGCGACCGAAGGGTACCGATTAGCCTGCCTCGCGTGCGTTGGCCTGAGTCGGTGGGAAGAAGCTTCCGAGTTGTGTGAACGTGTGCTCATTGCCGTTCCCCATGACACGACGTTCCAGGACATCGAACAAACCATCAAAGCGAATTGAAACCAAACTTTTCATCGTGCCACAAAGGATCCGAGAAACGTATCGACATCGACTAGTCGGCGTTCGTCCGCGGCTCCCAGGACACGCAAGCAACACGGACACGCGTCGAGCGGGTCGAAGAAGACTCGGCCGAAGACGACCCACGACAAACAATCGTAGCACGCTACTAGTTCGATCTCCCACGCACTCATCACTAGTCTCATCACTGGGCTCAGATACTAAGCTAATGAACCGGGGCGTTGGTGCTGTGTGTGGACGTTTTTCCCCAGTTGGCTATTTAAGCTTGGACCCTCGGGTCGTACTAACGGCGTGGCCATGGCCGACGCACGCGTGCCCGACGCGCGGCACCGCGCCGTTGCGTGTTTCTACGGACTGCTGAGCGTGGTGGCCAAGCCGATCGCGCGGTTCGTGGCGTTGCGCCACGCCGTGAGCGACGCCCAGAGCGCCGATTCCGACGTGCGCTCGCAGCTCCAGTGTGTCTGCGATATCTTTGCGCGCCAGCTCAAGCAGGCAGCGCGGGACGACGCCGAGCTGTTGGTTGGTGTGCTGGACGAGACGTACTCGTTCTGCGCCCCCGCGAGTGTCCCGGTCGTCGCGTTTGCCGCCGTCGAGCGATTGTTGGTGGCCGTGGGCTCCGACGCCGACGCCCAACGCCAAGCGCGCGCGCTGTGCGAGCTTTTGGGGGTGGATGACGATGGCAACGGGTCAGCGACAACCAGGGGCTGCGATGAGGAGCGACGAGAGCTCGTGTACCAGGCCTTGTGCCTCTTGAAAGCCAACGGCGACGGTGCCAGTGAGGCACACAGGAAAGGTTGGAGTATTTTGGCCGAAGCGTTGGAGCGGTCGCAAACGCCCAGGGAACGTCTCCGGATCCACTTGCTACGGAGTGAGGTGTCGCTGCGCGCGGGGCGACGCGAGCTGGCGTACGAGGATGCCAAGCAGGTCCTCACGGGACAAAGCCTAAGCAAAAACAAGGCGATGCGGTTGGCAACCGTGCTGATCGCGTTGGACCGCTGGGGCGAGGCGGCAGCGGCGTACGATCTCGGATTGGTGACGCATCCTGACGATTTCGCGCTCCAAGAAGCAAAGAAAAAAGTTCTACAAAATGTGGAGAGCTGGGATGGAAACGAGAATGTCAGTTGGGACCGAATCATCACCAAGAGTCCTGTCGTTTCCGGCGCAGTCAACGTGGTGATAGACGACGACGGATGGCTTGAACCCCTCGATGGTGAGAACAAGACGGAAGAAGGCCTCAGTAGCCATGGAGAGCTGCGGCGACTCACGCAAGAAGACCTCGAGCAGTGGGGAGCTCGCCCACACACGAATGCCCTCCCACAATCGAGTCTGGTGGAGACGACAACGGAGTTACGATTGAGTGTGGAACGCGGCAAAGGCACGCTTCATTGCCAACTGACTCCATCCGGTTCCGTCGGCGGAAGTGATAGAAACAGCAGGGCTGACGGAGGTGGCGCATTTGAGGTCAGTGCATCCGTGGGCACACCACTCACTCACGTTTTGGTCGCTCCATCGGCTCAGAAGAGGAAGGCAAAAGATATCCGGAAAGACTTGATCAAAAAGGCCAATGTATACGCGACGAGCAGTGAAGTAAAGAACATCGAGCACGCGATAGCTCTACTAAGCGAAGCATTGGACCTGGCCGCATCGAAAAAGCAGCGAGCAAAGATAAGGTGTTTGCGAGCCGAGCTTTATCACAGGATCGGCAGTAATGACCTCGCCTATCGGGATGCTGAACAGGCTTCACAAGTACCGAAGCTGAAGTCGTCAGTAGCTGTGCGTGTGAAACGATTAATGGCTGTTCTCGCGCGATCATCAACTCCACTGGAGCGCTGTGACCCGATCTCGCAGCCCAGACCGTGCGAGGATCCCATGGTGGAAACTCAAGACCAGTTGTTCGAGCACAGCGAAATCGATACTTTGAACGGCAACGTCGTCCGAAATCCCCATGATGAAGTCCGTCATGGTGATGATACTGAAGTTCGCGGATCAACGATAAGCAGAACCGACTATAGTGTCGGGAGCTCCTTCTATGTAGGTGGCTTTCACGCACTTCTTGCCGTTCTTCAGCCCGCGCTAGCAACGTATGTCGCGCAGCGACGAGCAGAGGGCCCACCATTAGAAGCTGAAGAGGAGAAGAAACACAAAAATCTGCAAAAAGCTGGTGTCAAGATGCAACTACAGTTTGTGAAGGATCATTGGGCAACCCATTTCAGGGTTTGTGCGCCAGCGAGTCTTCTCCAAGATCTCAAAACCATAAATCAAGTCTACTCACAAAGCTTCTATGCGGCCACTGTGAAACGTGAGAGCTATACTCGTGGGATCCAAGCCATCGAACGGTTACTGGCAACGCTGGACCCTGACGAAGACACGTGGCAGCGCGTGCGGATGATCAAGAGTCTCATGATATCAGTCGACGATACCACTCGCGTAGTGGGACTACGAGAAAACCATCAGCCTCTCGAAGCGGTGAGTCTCCGTTCGCAAGAGAATGATGATTCCAGTTGCTCCAAGAGTGTGTCCAATTACGACAAGATGTCCACAGAACATGGAGGTACTGCTCAAGAAAACCCGCTGAGCTCACCGCAATCCGAGGTGCAAGAGAGTGAGAAACGTACCCAAGAGAAAGGTGTAGAGTCGGATGATGCAGAATGCGTCGGTGACTTGGAGACCCTTACTTACCCAGAACCTGACACGCCGGGCATGAGCGCTAATTCAAAGCTGCGGATGGGAGCGATCTGTTCTGCATCAGGCAAACCCATTGCCTCCAGCCGTGTAAACAATCTCACTCAATCAAACGTCAATGGTCATCCAATCGGACAACCAGTGTTCCGTGGAGAACAGAGCGCAGAGCTGCGCAAGGCCCTAGAGCGTGTTGCCAGACGTGACTTTGGAAACGCGATTCACTCGATCAACCAGGAACTTGCCCGTCCAAAATCGAACCACGATAACGATTCGTCACTGTTTGTGCTGCGCGCGAGATGTCGATACGAACTGAAGCAATACAAGGCTGTCCTCAAAGACGCCCAAGAAGCGCTCGCGCTGGATGCGTCCAGTGACGGTGGTCAATACTGGGCAAGTGTCGCTCTTGGCCACCTCGGTTCCACCAACGGATCCAACACGTCGGCTGAGAAGGGGAAAGTGATTGATCTTTCCGCAGAGCATCTGAATGTCCAGCATAATCCTCCTTCTGACGCTCCGAAACTGGATGAGCCACCTTCTGCGAGTTCATCAACCCTCACATTTCAGCACTGTTCTGAAGAGGCAGTCAGGCTATTCGAGACGGGTCAACATGCTCAGGCTGCAGAATGGTGCTCGCGCGGAATTGAGCTGGTGACAAGAGAAGCTGATGGGACCCGAAATTTGGCAAGTGCGTTTGTACGGCGTGGTCAATGCTATCTTGCCATGGGACATCATGAAATGGCATTGGAGGACGCGGACCAGGCGCTCCGCTTGAGGCAATTTAAGTACGCGAAAGCGAGCATGCTGCGAATAACGACACTTAGTGCATTGGGTCGTCACATCGAAGCGCTAGAAACGTGTGTTCTAGCACTCATCGCATCCCCGGAATTACCAAGCCTGCTTGAACACCAAAAGGCGCTCGTGGATAAAGTGATTCTCACAACTGCTGCGCCTGGTTCACGGGCCGAGAGAAAGAGGCTGTTGCAAGAAGGGCTGGCTCAACAGTCGGCGGGAGAGTTGGAGTGTGCAACGCGCACTTTCACGGCAGCTCTGCAGTGTGTGGGTTCCCATCAGCAAGCTGCAGCGATGTATTTGCATCGGGCCAAGTGCTACATGTCACTGGAGCATTATGAGCAGGCTGTTCAAGATGCGTGTATGGCTTTAGTCGTGCCGGCAATGAAGCTAAGCGCCAGTAAGATATTAAGCGAAGCATTGGCCGCACAAGGAAATCTGGATGCCGCTTCGATGGTCTGCTCCTCGGCACTCCGTGAATTCCCAGCCGACGCGCCGTTGTTGAAAGTCCAGGAGCAAATCAGTACAGGGTCTGGGGGAAAGCATTCTGAAAAGGAGGGTTCTGTCATCTCACTATCGCAACAACTGGAACCCCAAATCGATGAGTGGGTGCTCAAGCAGCAGGAGCTGATGGCGGCAGCTCTGGCCTTGGTGACTGCATCTGATTTCAAGGCCGCTGACAAAATATTTGATCAGGCTCTCTTGCATCTTAACAGTGTTGAAGGCACTGCAGACCCCAGCGCGATCATTGCCAGAAGAATTAAATTGCTCGGGCACAAAGCGCGAATAGCACATCAGGCTAAGAGCTTTGAAATGAGTGTCGAGCTCGCTCGTCGTGGTCTGGCACTGGATCGTGGATGGGTCGAGGGCCACCGAATCATGTGCCGTGCGTTGATATCTCTCGGGCGGTGGTCAGAAGCTCTTCCAGTCTGTGAGTCGGTTCTCGATCTTGCCCCGGAGGACGTGAATTTCCGCACACTGCAAGAACAAATCGCATCAAAGGTACCGCAAGCTGTGTCCACAAAACCAGCTGTCTCGACACCCATGAGCATTCACAAGAAAAATTTACATACGGCGGTGAACCCTTGGCAAATGCACGTCCGCGGGCTCCTTCACACGGGTCTTACCCTCCTTGAAAAGAAGAAAACGACCGAGGCCGAGGCTCGGTTTACCGACGGCCTGGTATTTCTGAACAAACCAGAGATCGCATCGGACACTCAAGTTGACGGCTTTCGTATCAAGTTACTTGGCCACCGCGCACGTTGCCGAATCACAAGCGGCAAGTACGAAGCAGCTGCGAAAGACGCACAAATGGGTATCGCCCAGCGAGAAGGTTGGGTGGAAGGATACAGACTCTTGTGCCGTGCCCGGATGGGCCAAGGGGCGTGGCATCTAGCTCTGGGTGCGTGCAATGAAGTTTTGACTCGAGTTCCTCGGGACGTTGTATTCGCGGAGCTCAAAGCCCAGCTGCGCGGAAAGAGTGTTGAGCAACCAGGAAAGCCAAGTGATAGGCTCGAAGTCCAGCAGAACTCGAGTAAACCTTTCAAAAAGCTACTGAAACAAGCAGTTCAACTCGTGAAACAGCAACAGTATGCTGTAGCTGCCGCTTGTTGCACGAATGCGATCGATCTCCTCTTAGCAAACGACTTCGACGATGTTTCAAGACAGTTAAAAGCCAGCGTTTACATTAACCGGGCGCGATGCCATGCCGACGCGGGCGCGTTCGAGCTGATGCTGGACGACGCACGCACCGGACAGGGGCACAATCCTCAGTGGATCGAGACATACCAGCTTGAATGCACCGCTCTCGTGGAGCTTGGCAGGTGGCAAGAAGCCAAGATAGCGTGTGCCAAAGTTCTCTCGCAGGCACCAGACGATGAAACCTTCCTGGCGTACAATGCTCGAATCGATGAGCATCTTCAGTTCGACAATCATCTTGTGGTGCAGACCACAAGTTACAACCCGAGTGACTCGATCTATCAAGGCGCCAACCCGCCGAGCGACACCGGTAATGCAACGGTAGCGGTCTCTCCTGTCGACAATGTGAACATCGAGCAACACGCCGGCGTACCGTACGCTTCCATACCCGGGGTATCGCCACCTCATCGAATGGTTTCTGTTGGCAACTTGGACGAAGAGGCTGACAGTCGGATGGCAGCGTTCGCTAGTGGGGGCTCAATCGTCGCCCAACGCTACACGGCGGCCCAACGACTCCTCTGTGTGGCACAAGGGCATCTTGAGAGCGGTGAACTCAAGGAAACGTTCGAGTCAGCTCGAGACGCTCTTTCGCTCTGGCCACGGCTCAAGTTGTCACACACGCCACTGCGCGATCTCATGTTCATTGGGCAACAAGATGCTGTCGCGTGGGGTGGGCCAATGTTGATCTTCACCTTACAGGCGCAGAAGACGGGGTTTGGTAACATCGCAGCTGAGCTGGATTTCTGGACCAAGCGCGTGGAGCGGTATCCGAAAGATCCCGATCTGCTCGCCACGCTCGCAGACGTCCACTATCGCGCAGGTGATGCCAAGCGTTCGCTCCATCACATCGACGGCGCGATCAAGCACAAAGCGGCCGCTACAGCCGCGGCTGAGAACTCGGTTCCAACAAGCTGGTGGTACCTTCGCGCGCGGTGTCTGCCATCCAAGGCTGACTCCCCAACTCATTGGATCCACTCGTTGTTTTCCAAGGCATCGCAGCCAAACCCGACACGTGAAGACGAATACCTCGCTTTCATTCAGCGCGCCTGTAACGACGACGAGTGGATGCCCCACGCGTGCTACTCGCTTGGTGTGTATTACCTTAACAAGAAAGATATCGCAAGGGCCAAGCAGCTGCACTTCCTCGCGGAAACCGCCGAGTCTCGCCGCTCGCAAGTCGGTTTGTTTCCACCTGTGGACGACATGAGCTTTCAGGACAAGAAGACGCTGAACGAGGCCTTTCAGGGCAGTCGTATGGTATTGTCTCTGGCCGACCAACGGCGAGCGATTCAGATTGTGGAGCACGACAGTGGGTTTTGGCAGTGTGCACTGTGTGGGTCAGTGGCAGCTCGTGTTGACGAATTCGCGGTCCACAAGACGACTGCTTGCTCGCCAAGTTCGCCCAAAGTGTAGCGAAATCCCCATTATTGGTCGCTCGCGGAAAGGACTGTTCGAGTGTCGGCGTTAAAAAGAATTCCAACCTTTTTTCCCATTGCTTGGCAGTAAGTCCAATTCGTACGACACACAATGAATCCAACTGTGTGCTTCATGTGGTGGGAAGATAGCTCATGGAGTGTGTGCCTCCTTAGCCGCGAGTTCAGCTCTCGCGTGCACGTCTCCCGCCCACGCCTTGTCACCTGGTTCCACGTCGTTCTCGTAGTGCTTCCACAAAACGCGTCGCTGGTCGGATGCAGCCAAGAGCTCACGCCACAGGACTTGATTCGCGACAGCATTTCTGCTGGCCGTGCGCCACCCGTTAGTGACCCATCTGTGGATGTCGATGTTCATCCCATTCGTGAGATAGGTGCTGTTACAGAACACTTCTAGTTCGCGCTGGGCGTCCGGATCGATATCGTCTGCGATGCGGAGCGCGGCGAGCGCGGCGTGGAGTATCGCACGCTGGTTGGTCGCTCTTGGATCTCCCTCGATGGGGAGTGCCTCGTCGTGGTTACCGTGGTCCGGGAACACACACGCGTAGGTGGCCGTCGCGCCTCCCTTCCGGCTCCTCGGTCCGCTGCCGTAGCAGAATACGGTGATCGGACCCGCGGTGCCCGTGACAGTGAGATTGCTGAGACCAAAGTCATCGTTGTCGTTTTCGGATGAGGTCGACATTTGGTCGATTGGGAGAGAGAGAGAGAGATCGTTTGACTTGGGGACGGCGAATCGAAGAGTGAGGGCGGTCCTCTCCGTGGAGCCCGAAGACTCACAGCACGAGTGGCACCGTCCGGGAGGGAAACGCGTGGGGGATGTGAGATGCTCCTCGCTTCGAAAAATCCCTCGAGGCCCCACCGCTTGGCTCGTTTGCATTGTGCGGGCAGAAATGATTCCTGTCGTTGAAGTTCGCTTACTTATATAAAGCCAACAATCCTCGTATACATCATCCAAGATAGAGGACACGGACCGTAGAGTATCTGCCGTTCGAGTAAATGTATGAAGGTAGGATGTAAATATCCTCCGGACATCACATAGTTTCAGTACAAAAAATACGGATATATCTGTCCGCCTTTCTTGTTTTCTCTCTTAGCTTGGCCTCCGTACCCATGCTAAAACCAATCAGCCTCTAGCCTAGTACTCGTGCCCAGGTCTCCACTCGATGCCGTCCTTTTTTTTGGTTCTGACGCGCATTGGTCCATCGTTATTGTGCCCGCCCAACACACAGACACATCGCCATGGCCACGCCACAATGGCGTCACGGCGTCGTTGCCTGTCTCTACGGGCTGCTGGACGTGCTACGTGGGCCACTCGCGCGGTTCGTCGCCGAGGCCAATCCGTCGCGAGCCAGCGGCGGCGTCCACGCGCAGCTGCGGGGGCTGCTGGACGCGCTCGTTAGCCAGTTCCCGGCCGACGTACAGCGCGACATGGAGCTGCTGGCGCGCGTCGAGACGCAGCTCTTCCACGAGGGGTATGTCGACGACTCGACACACGATGTGGAGCGCGCGGTGCGTGCCGTGCTGCGCCTGTTGGAGACGTTTGCCGGCGACGACCACGATGTCCAGCGCGACGCCCAGGCGCTGTGCGCGTTGCTGAATGGTGAGGTCGGTGCGGACGAAGCGCCGCCGCCGAACGAGGACCGAGAGGAGGAAACTGTGGGGGCGATCAGTGATGGCGATTTGGAGTGGGAACTGGACGTGAGTTGTGTGATTCCCGTGGAGGACGAGCACGTCGACGACCACGGGCAAGTTGGCGGCGACGACGGAGGCCCAGTCGGAGTCGAAACGACCCCACAGGCGACTCGAGAGAGCTCGCAGCGGCTTGCTGTGACCAGTATCATTGACGAAGACGTGATTGACACTACGAGTGGTAGCGGCAACTGTGAATACGAGAGCGAGGAGCAACCAGCGTGTTTTGTCGCGCTCGGGGAACCGAGTGGAGCAGGGTCTTTGGGTGCAGCCGAAGACGGAGAATCAAAGTCGATCGTCAGCTCGATAAGTAACGGCGATTCAAATCGATTGGATGCTGTTGGGGTGGCGGATAGTGATGAAGAAGGCGAAAGGGATCCCAACAACCGGCAAGACAATGGGGGTGATCAGCTGAACGCAAGTGAAGAAATGGGAGAAGTCGGAGAAGACCAGTCACATGATGCAAGCGATGATCTGAGCGACTTGGAAGAAACCAAGGCTGATCTCACCGCCTCCCAGACCGTGTTTTACCTTTCACCGAGCGTCGAGCAGCCTGTTGTCGAGCAGCAGGAGAAGACAAGTGACGTCACTGATCTAGAAAACGGTGTGATCAAAACCGACAGTGCTGCCAACGATCACACTACAGCCAACTTGAATGACGACGGTGGGGCCAAAGCTGACTCCGAAACACCTGAAACTAGCGAATGCGAGCACCAAAGCGAGCACGTACCTCCACTCGATGAAGCGAATCACGTCAAGTCGGAGCATGTGGATCTCCCCACCGTGACCCTACAGGATTGCTTCCGCAAAGCAGGCGAATGTCAGGCGTCCGGTCAACTGCAGCAGGCCGTCGAGTGGTGTTCTCGTGGGCTCACACTATTCACCTACGATGACAGTAGCTCTGATGGTGATGCAATCGCTCTTTTGACCCTTCTTGGAGAAGCTACGTCGGGCTTGGTGATCTCTCGAGCGCATTGAAGGACTCGAGCAGGGCCGTGCAACATAGCAACTACAAAGATACCAAGGCGACCACCCTCAGCACCCGGACGCTGGTGGGTTTGAAACGCCATGCCGCCGCGCTCAAGGTCTGTGTGATTGCAAACGCCGGAACGCGAGATGTACGTGATCTTGTCGATCTTCGTCAAAGCCTCCTAGACAAACTTGTTGCGACCAACACCAGCGCCGGTGTATCAGCCAAGCGAAAGGTGTTGATGCAGGAAGGCGTGGCACATGTTGCGTCTGGAGACCATCGTGGTGCGGTCACGACGTTCACGACCCTTATGTTGCTTGCTGGGTCTCAGAAGCAGGCCGCACCGATCTACTTGCATCGTGCTCGATGTTACTTGGAGCTACAGCAATACGTCTTGGCGGCCCAAGATGCCAGCGTTGCCTTGGTTGTGATGGAGGGTAACGCCATGGCTAGCGCAACGCTCAGTGAAGCGTTACTCAGATCTGACATGATCGATGCAGCATCTATAGTGTGCTCGAGAGCGCTGGGTAGCTCTCCAGTAAATGCCTCTCTGCTTGAGGTCCAGAAACGTATCGAAGACCACATAGCTAAAGGTTTCGCCTCAAAGCCTGCTCAGGACCACGAAGCTAAACCTCCTTCCTCTAAAGTTGCCGTCAGCGCGCTGCAAAACCCCGCGAAGTGGGGCCTAAAACTGGAGGTTCTCGTTAGCGAAGGCCACACCCGTGTCGCCCAGTTAGACTACAAGGCTGCTGACAAGTTTTTTGACAACGCGCTGCTGTTGTGTGAGGATGTTGACGCTGGCAACGCGGGCGCGGCCATTACATCGAAGAAAGTGAGTATTCTCGGACACAGGGCACGGTCTGCATTAGCCCAGAAAGTCTTTTCTTCAGCGTTGAGTCACGCGCGTCGAGGACTTCGCTATTCAGTCCGACCGCGACAACATTTTGACCAAGCTACCGCCAGTCGTCACCACAAAGCCACCCACAGCGGCTCCCAATCCCAAGCCTTCCAACAAAATCTGGGTCAAGCTACCGCCAGTCATCACCACAAAGCCACCCACTGCGGCTCCCAATCCCAAGCCTTCCAACAGTTCGTCGGATGCTCCAAAAGAAACCATCTCGCCCTGGCACACGCAAGTCGAGACACTTCTTCAAAGTGGTCTCAAGTTGCAGAGTGAGACGAAGCAGAAAAAAGCAGACGCGCAGTTTAGCGACGCCTTGTCGTTGCTCCCCACCATACAAGGAGAGGAAGGCAAAAAAGCTGCCAAACTCCGTGTGAAGCTTCTTGGCCATCGCGCTTGCTCTCGATTCGCAATGAACCAGTTTCAGGCGGCGGCTACCGATGCCAAGACAGCAATAGCCATCCAACCTGATTGGGTCGAAGGGAACAGGCTTTTGTGTCGTGCTTTAGTAAGTCAGCGAGCGTGGTCTCTTGCTTTGTCTGCATGTAACAAAGGATTGGTCCATGCACCTCGCGACGCAGCGCTCATGAAGCTCAAAGATCAACTCGTCAAGCAAGTACCATCGGGGGAAACATCGAAGCAACCCAAGCAAGCATCCAAAGTAGCCAATACCCAGGCAAAAGTGCAAGCACTTCTGAAAACTGGGCTTGTACATTTGGGCAAGAACAGGCACAAAGAAGCCGATGCCCAGTTCAGCGCGGCGCTGAATGCACTTGACAAGTCGCATGCCGGAAAAAAAGATGCGGGCACGGTTAAGCTTTGCGTACAACTAATCGGCCACCGAGCACGATGTCGTCTCACTACGCATCAATTCCAGGCAGCCGTTGCTGATGCCAAAGCGGGGATTGCATGCCAGTGTGAATGGGTTGAAGGATACAGAATCATGTGCCGTGCGTTAATGGGACAGCAAAAGTGGGTCCAGGCCCTGGGTGCCTGCGAACGGGTGCTCGCTCGCGTTCCTCATGACGTCGCATTCAAGAATATTAAGGCCCAACTGATGGAAAGGCCTGAAGTGCAGAAGAAGACGAAACCGAAAGCCAAAGACAATGCAGTCCAGGCAAACCCCAACCCGACTGCAAGTGAATCATTCCAATCGCTGTGCGAAAAAGCCATGCAACATGTTAAGACCCGTCAGTACAAGACAGCAGAGTCGTACTGCTCGAGAGCCATCGATTTATTGATAGCGAAGAAAGCACCAGACGCCACAGCGCACCTCAAAGCCGGTGTGTATATCAACCGCGCGCGATGTCACGCAGAATTTGGAGCATTTGATCGCATGCTGAATGACGCTCGCGCTGGTCTGACGTATAATCCCGCGTGGGTTGAAGGCCATCGACTTGCGTGCATTGCACTGATGCAACTGGGCAAGTGGCAATTGGCCGATGGAGCTTGTGATCGTGTACTGGCACAGATACCGAAAGATGCAACATTTCTAAAGCACCGTGCTGATATCGACGCGAAGCTAGGCAGGTCACGTGTCAACACAAGCGAAGCAAGGTCACAAGCGCATGGAACGGCACATAACGCGGTTGACTCCACGGGATCAGCGTCATCGGAATCCGAGAGCAACGACGGGGATGCTGACGACATCTCCGTGGACGAGTCGAAGCTACACCTCTTACAATTTGGCTATCATCCTGCCTCTGTGGTCGTCAAGCACTACTGGGCAAAGCGGAGGCTGATCTCCCAAGCGCACACCCAAGTCCACAACTACGAACTCAGGGCCGCCTTCGAGTCACTGCGCCTAGCGTTTGATGTTTGGCCACGACTCCGACTGCCGCGCACATTGCTCGACGACCTGCTGCCCATCGCCCCCCGAGATGTGATCGCCTGGGGCGGAGCCTCGCTCTACGTATTCCTAGAGGCCAAGCGAGCGAAATTTGACAGTGTCGAGACCGAGTGCGCGTTTTGGACCAGCCATCTCGAGCGTTCCCCTAACGACCCCGATCTTCACGCAGCACTCGCTGAGTCTCTGTTCCGTGCAGGGAAAGTCGACCTGTCGCTGGCACACGTCGTGAAAGCGCTTGATTTGGAAGGGCTTTGCGACAGCGATGCTGCGATAAAAACTTCCGACGTTCGCGCTCGGCGCCGTCGAATGACTCGACTCTCTTGGCTGTATCTCCGGGCACGTTGCCTGCCGCTGAAAGGTGAACCCGGCACGAGTTGGTTCGTTGCGCTGTTCACCAAGCCGACGCCTCCACGAGAAAGCAGAGCTGACGCGTACCTGAAATACATTCAGGTGGCATGCTTTGACGACGAGTGGTTCCCTTATGCGTGCTACTCGTTGGGAGTCTCGCACCTAGCGAAACGTGAGTACACGAGAGCCAAGCAGTTTCATCACCTCGCCGAATTGGCCGAGTCACGACGTGAGCAGCTCGGCTTGTTCTCTGATATCTTGACGTTTCTAGACAAGAAGAAACTCCGTGTTCCATTTGATTCCGATGTCATGGTCCTCTCAAAGAGTGAACAGAGTCGCGCGATCGGGAAGTTTGAACTTCCGAACGATGTTTGGTGTTGCGGATTGTGCAACACCATGTCTGTGACCGTGGAGCTATTCGTGCTTCACAAGCTAGAACAGTGCCGAGTCCGTAGATCCTGGTCTTTTCTTGGTGCGTAGATGCTGGCTAAATGAATGAGTGCTACGAACAATCTTCTACTACTAAGAGATCGCTGACATGGCAGCCACAATGCACAGTACCATGTACATGAATTGAGAATAGTATGACAGATCACCTGCCGTGCCACCATGTGGGACTACTACATGGCGTCAACAACGCTTAGAGGAACTGCGCGACCGCGCGGTTGTCGGCCCAGGCCTTCTTCGGATTGGTCCAGACCTTGACGTTTGCGAAGGTCGCGTCACCCGTGGCCACAAGAGAAATGCCGTCGGACGTGGTCTTGCCCTCGCACGGGTACACACGCGACGAGATCGCGAAGCGGTCGTTCACAAACACCTCAACGACCGACACGTCGACGTAGATGCGGAACTTGAGCGTCTCCTTCTGGATCGAGCACGTCTCACCCTCGCCCTGGACCGTGCTGTAGTGGTGGAACCAGCCCTCGGTGTTCTTCGAGTTGGGCTTGACGGTCTCGAACGGCGTGCAGTCCGCGCTGGACGACTTGGAGCGGTCGATCACGACCTTCTTGGTGCTGTCGTCGTACACGATCGACGTGAACTCGTCGCCGGCGCTGCTGCGGCGCACCTGGAAGCCCACCTTGGAACCAGCCTCGAACGCCGGCACTTCGGCGTAGATCTCAAACGACTTGCCCGTCGACGTGAGTACCTTCTCACCCTCGATCTTGGTCAGCTTGACCGACTCGAGCTGCTCGAGCTTGTCGCCGCGCATGAGGTCGAGCTGCTGGAACGGCTGGAACGCGATGGTCTTGATCGTCTTGGCCGTGACGGCGCCCTTGGCGGCGCCACAGCTCGCGATCTGGCGCTTGCTCGAGACGAGCCAGTCGCCGGGGGCGTCGAGCTTGTTCTCCGGGTCGTACACGTCCTTGATGATGGCGACGTCGACGACGCGCGGCACCGACAGAATGCCGTTCCAGCCCTGCGGCTGCTTCTCGTAGCCGTTGTCCTCGGTAATCCAGCCCCAGACGACATGCTTGTCGCTCTTGGGGTCCTTGAAGACGGCGTTCGCGTACCAGTCCGAGTACTCTGTCACACCGACCATCGTGGGCTGGAAAAAGCCCTCGCTGGTCTCACCGTCGCCACACACGGCCTTGGCGGACGGCGCCTTGATCGTACCGACCGCCCACATCGGGTACCGGCGTGGCGTGCCCTCGGCCGCGAACATCATGACGTTGTGTGTGACGCCCTCGGCGTCCGTGAGCTCGACGTAGTTGGTCGTCTCAAAGTTGAAGCCCCAGCTGCCACTGTACGGCGAGAACGTCGTGTTCTTCTCCTGGCTCAGCAAGAAGCCCTTGTACTGCCAGTCGAGGTAGTCGGTCGAGTGGTACAGGAAGATGCGCGAGCCGACGTCGTGGATGCCGCCGGCCGTGATCAGGTAGTAGCTCGGGCCGGTCACGTTGAACGCCTTGTCGAGCGCCTTCGAGTCGAAGACGTTCGGGTCGCGCCAGCCCGTGACGTTGAGCCCGGCGGGCGGCAGCTCGATAAGCGGCTTGGCGCCCTTCTGCCAGGTCTTGCCATTGTCGCTGGTCGTGGCGTAGTTGACGTGCTCGCCAAAGAGGTACGGAAGCGTCCAGGAGATCGGCAGCTTGGTCACGCCCGTGTAAAACACCGTGTCCTTGCCGCCGATGGCCTTGTTGCGCGCAAAGCCCGAGAAGACGCCGAGGTTGTCCCACGTGTCCTCGTTCTTGAGCGCGTCCGGGTAGTCTTGCCACGTGACCTGGTCCTTGGACACGGCGTGGCCCCAGGTCATGTTGCCCCAGGTCGTGAGGTCGCGGTTGGACTGGTAGAACATGTGGTACAGGCCGGTCTCGCTGTCGTAGTACGGGCCGCACGGGTCGTTCATCCAGTTCTTGCGCGCGAGGAAGTGGAAAACTGGGCGGTGCTTGAGGAACGCCGCCGAGCCGGGCTCGGCCGGCGTGAAGTCGGTCAGCGGGTCGGCCGCGACCATGGGCGTCACCGTGAGAGCAGCGAGCGCGAGCGCGAGAGCGGAGACCGTCGGGAAGACCTTCATCGTCGCGAGGCTGCGTGAAGGTAGGGCTTGCTGCACACTGGGGACTTGACTGGGTGGCCGCAAATTCAGGAATGATCTTGTCGGACAAAGCTGGTGCTTGGAGGGAGAAAGTCGCGGTGCCAACGAGGATCGGTTGAGGACACGGGCACGACCTACACCGACAGAGGGCACCCGCCACAGGGGACCAGCAGGTTGAAGCTACAGCTCGTGGTAACGTGGCCGTTCCAATCCATGCGGCGAGAGACCGAGTTGTCGGCCCGCAACTTCAAGCACAAGCGACGGACCGACCGCGCCAAGCAGCCCTCCGGCTCTCGACGCCTTCAGCAACAAGGTGATCATCGAGGAAAGTGATCCATGGAGGAGGGGGGGGGGGGGA
>JAADVT010000353.1:0-30874 GCA_023335895.1 Pythium rishiriense
GACGTCGTCATCGACCGTCGTGTTGTGGGGTCCGGTGTGCCCGTTCGAGTACGACACGGACTTTGTGGGCAACGACATTGGTAACAAGCCCGCGGCCGACGCTGGTGTGTGCTGCTCGCTGTGCAAGGGCAACAAGGACTGCAAGGCCTACTCGTGGAGCAACCACCAGGGCGGCACGTGCTGGATGAAGAGTGGCCGTGGTGAGACCAAGAAGGCTGCGGGCGTCATCTCGGCTGCGATCGTCGGCTAAGCGGGCCCTTCAGTATCAGATGCATGGCCAGAGACCGTTGGCCATCCCCATTCGCATCGACTGTCGGTCTCACTGGATTCCTTTTCCATTCCATTCCACTGATCGTGACACACGCGAAGTCGTAGCATACGGTTGGTCTAGCTAGTCACGATCCCAAATGAACGTACTCATCTTGCAACTACTTTTGGCTGAAATGCTGGGTTTGTTTTTGGCTTCCCCCTTGCAGTCCTCGGCTGGAGCCACGGATGCCTGAATCCACAGCTTGAACCATCATACAATACAGTACACTGTGACCGTGACCACAACTCCAGTAGGTGTCACCCAAAGACCAGGTGTTCAGAACCAGCGTCCATTCGGTGACGCAGGGTCACCAAGGCATCATCTTCCCCCCCTGTATACACTCTGATATTCGATCTGGCAGGTGCGAACCGTGGAGGATGCCTCATCCCCCATTACAGGTGACAAGTGAGACTTGAAGCTGCGTCGCACCTCAACTTGGTTTGTGTCGCCCACAAAGACACGCAAAGCCACGTGACAAGTCGCGATGTCGTCGCCGTGACGGCCATCGGCGTCGTAAACGTGGGAAAGTGGCGTGTTTCGAAAATTTCCATCGGGACCCACAATCGTGTGGCTCGCCGCGCCCTCCGCCGAAGTGCGTGCACGCGGGATGGGCACGAGCCGCACAGCTTCAACGCCAGTGGCCGTGACTGTGTCTTTGCAAGAGGGCGTGTGCACCCAATTGGCACTGCAAGGGATCACCTAAATGCTGAGTACCGTACCGTACATACTGTGGACTAGAACGGCGGAAGCCTCACCCAAAGAGGGAGACGCGCAGGTGCCGCCACGGGACATCCCCCCCGATGCACTTCTTTCTGCCTCTCGGCCGTCTCCTGCGTTTCGTCTGTGATCCCTCCCTCTGAGAGGAGCCTACATAGGCTGCCCAGGAGAGAGACCTGGCGTCGGCAGACACCGGGCAGAGGTTGGAGGCGGGGGTGAGATCATTCTGCAATTTGCACTTCAAGCCTCAAGCTTCCTCTCAACTTCACCGCAAGTCCCCTCCCAACTCCCTCTACCATGCACGCTGCTGGTCTTCTCCTCAAGGCGCTCGCGCTCGCGGCGCTCGTCAGCTCGGCGGCCGCCCAGAACCAGGACCAAGGCAAGACTACGTCGCCGCCGGCCACCAAGGATCCTGTGACCCAGTCACCCGTGACCAAGGATCCTGTGACCCAGTCACCCGTGACCAAGGATCCTGTGACTCAGGCTCCCGTGACCAAGGACCCGGTCACGACGCCGCCGGCCCCCACAACGGTCGCTCCGATCCCTACCTCGATGCCGCCCAAGAACTGCTCGACGCTTACCAACAAGGACCGCGTCGGCTTTGACCTCGGCAACGTCCGCGGCCAGGTCACGGCGTGCCCGAACGAGTGCGCGCACACGCCCGGCTGCATCACGTGGACCTGGAGCGACTACAACAGCGGCACGTGCTGGCTCAAGTCGCGCGCCGGCCCGCTCATCGACAAGGCCGGCGTCACTGCGACCGAGTGCGTGAACAACGTGCCGTCGCTGGTCTGCAACGCCTTCCCGTCGATCGACTTTGTGGGCATGGACATCGGCTCGCGCGCTGGCAAGGCGCCCGGCGACTGCTGCGACATCTGCAACACGTTCACGGGCTGCACGGCGTACGCCTGGAACGACTTTAACGGCGGCACGTGCTGGCTCAAGAAGAGCGTCGGCCAGACCGAGTACAAGCCCGGCGTGGTCTCCTCCTCGATGCTCCCGCTCTACGGCGGCGTCTGCGCGGCCGAGTACAACGTCGACTTTGTGGGCAACGACATTGGCAACAAGCCCTCCAAGGACGCTGGCGTGTGCTGCGGCCAGTGCAAGGCCACGACGGGCTGCAAGGCCTACACGTGGAGCGACTACAACGGCGGCACGTGCTGGATGAAGAGCGGCAAGGGCGCGACCGCGGCCAAGAACGGCGTGACCTCGGCGACCATCGCCATTTACTAAGAGGTGGCCACAGACCCCCCATGATGTATGGGCCCAGCCTCTAATCCGAAGCCAACCCACACGAAGCTGCACCATAACATTAAACACAAAAAATGAATGTGGAGATTCGAGTTTTCAACTAGTGATGTGGTTGGTAGCAACGAGCGTGAATGAGTACCGTAACTACCGGTAGAGGGAAACCGCCCAAGCGCTCCCAATGTATTTAGTTCGAGACTTGATTCCACACTGATCCGCTGTTGTGTTGCCTTGGTGCTGTCTACATCGGCCGCTGTGTGGCGTGAGAACGGCCATACAAGTACTGTCGACACACTGTCCCACTTCTTCATCTCAGGTCGTCCGAGCCACTGATATGGCTGGCACCTACAACACGGCACTAACGTTCAAGCGCAACGCGAACTCCGTTCGTTGGTCGCCATGACGCCCCAGAGGTGGGAATACCACGGTGACCTGAACTTTTGGTAACCTGCGCTAGGCAATACTAGTAGGCATCTGATGCTTCGTAGGCGTTCTCTGTAGGTACCCCACGAATGGGTCCAAGCACGTACTGAGCGAGCCAAATTGACGTCATGCAGTCATGAGTGCACACAATCCGAGGTGGCTGGGGATAACGAGCACTGCGATATCGGCGTCGCTGTTCTTGATGCGCTTACGGATAGAACTACAACGTGCGGACACATAACTATATTCCATGGCGCGGCTCCGAGCCTTTCCCATTACTCCTCCGTAGCATGAGGCTTTCCAACCCCGAGTCTCCGACACTTGATGCTTTTTAGCACCACTAAGACTGAGTTGATGTTGTCAATATGGACAGGGTTTCACACCATTACAGTATCTGGAATCTGCGTTGGGAAGCAATCACAACAACGTCTGAGAGTCGGATAGTACAACCAATGGGGGACGACCGCCATACTACGACGTGGTCTGTCGTGTGATAAAAAACAACATGAGCATGTATTATCGAGTCTGAACGTCAACTGAATACGCTACCACCACTCCTTACATGTCGGAGTCGGGCCTGGCATACTACTCGAATGGGCCCACTTTAGACGGGGGTCGACGCCGAGACGTACTTGGGCGACGCCTGCTTCTTGGCCTCGTACTTCTTGTTGAACAGGAGTTCAATGTCTTCGAGCATCATACCCACAGTCTCCGGGCAGAAGAAGTAGACAAAGATCGTGCCGATCACACAGAGCCCGAAGAACAGGAAGAACGTGCCGTTCAGGTTGAGGTACGGGAAGGCCTTGGGGATCTGCACCATGGTCGTGCCGCCAATCCAGTTGGCCATGGTCGTGAGCGACACGGCCTTGGCGCGCACGTTGAGCGGGAAGATCTCGGCGGCGTACACCCAGGGCGTGCAGCCCCAGCCAGCCGAGAAGCTGAACACGTAGAAGCACGCGGCCACGACCATGATGTACCCGGCGCCGGTCGAGCAGCCAGCGTTGCGCACGTTGCCGTCACAGCCGAGCGTGAATGTGACCGCCAAGACCAGGTGACCGAGCGCCATGCCGACACCGCCGATGATGAGCAGCTTGCGGCGACCGACCGAGTCGACCCAGCGCATCGAAGGCATGGTCGAGACCCACATCGTGCCCGAGATGACCAGCAGCGCGAGCGTACCGTTGCCGACAATGTCCTTGAAAATCTGCGCGCCGTACGTGACAACGGGGTTGATGCCCGAGAACTGCTGGAAGATCTGCACCATGAACGCCACGAACACACGGTGGAGGATCGACGGCTCGAGCAGCTCCTTCCAGCCGGCCTCCTCGCCTTCGAGCTCGAGCTGTTCGCCGATGGCGTGGAGCTCACGGTCGACGTTGTCGATCTGACGCAGCTTCTTGAGCGTCTCTTCGGCAGCGTCCTTGCCCTTGTACTTGTACATCCAACGCGGGCTCTCGGGCACGCAGAAGATACCAGCCATGACAATGATCGGTGGCAGAAGCGCCACGGAAAAGCTGATGCGCCACGCGTGGTCCCAGTCCTCGGCGATGATGTTGAAAATGTTGGCGATGAACACACCCGTGACGACCGTCATCTGCATAAAGCCCGAGAGGAAACCGCGGAGCTCCTTGGGAGCCACTTCCGCACCGAAGATCGGAATCGCGAACGACGAGTTGCCAACGCCCATGCCCTGCACGAAGCGGCCGGCGAGCTCGAGGTTGTGGTGGTGAGCGGGCGTCGCGATGACCCAGCTGGTACCAGCACAGAACAGGATGCCGGCCATGAAGATGGCCCAGCGACGGCCCAGCTTGTCAGCGATGTAACCGGCAAACAGCGAGCCGATGACACAGCCCACGTAGTACGCCGTGCTGAAGTTGGTCTGGAACGACAGCCAGTTGCTCGGGAGGTTGGTCGACGACCGCGTACAGTCCTCGTATGTGTTGCCACCGTAGCCGACGCAGAAGTCGTAGAGGAACGCGTCCATGACGAGCACACCACCGGTCACACCGTTGTCGTAGCCGAAGAAAAGACCGCCGAGCGACGCGAAGAGCACGACGATGATGGCGTACGCGCGCGAGCCCTCGGTGGGGGCCTCGTCGGCGCCCGCGGCACCCGAAGGAACGTAGACACCTCCGGCCATGGTGAGAAAGCTTGACTTGGACTGGGAAGCTCGGTGTCTTGCGGAGGACGCGCCAATGAGATGGCAAATTGCAGAGTGAGAGTGTGGAAGGTGGGGGAAATTCCTACGCTACGATCCAATGTGTCTACGAAACCCCCTAGCATTCCTTCAGGGCAAGAGAGAAGCATTGGAGACCCCATCCTTCGTGGGCAGCCACAAGAGGTGGGGGGTGTAGACTCCTTCAAGGCTGAGCTGGTGGGCGGATGTCGGAACGCAAGTTCAAGTTGGTGTAGCCGAGCCAGTGGACCTGCGCCCGGCACTTACCAGGTTGAACTTGGCGAGATGCGCCGCTCACTTGAAACAGAAGCCATGCCCAAGTCGGCCTCGCCATGTACTGCAGAATAAACAGCGACTTGGGCATAACCGGGCGAAGATCACTGTCTCTGGGCTGCTTGGGAGGGAAGAGACCGACGACAGTGCGTTCTTTTGTTTGGACCTCAAACCGGATCGAAACGCCTCACACATCTCCAGACTCAACGTTTTTGAACAAGGCGGTTGGGAATGCCTTCAATTATCCTCACTGCCGTTCAGTGGCTGGTCACACTGGTTATGTTTGAGGGACCGTAACCTCCTGCTGTGTTTGGCGTTGCATCTGGTTCCACCACTGATCTTTTCTTTTTCTGAGAAAATAACGCGGTTTTGTGTGGGAAATCGTCGCCGTGTCATCCAGAAGGAACGCCCGGGTGATCGCGTTCAATTCCTGATGGATTTTCGACCCTGCGACTCGCCGCCAGATCTGTTTTCCAAGCAACGAAACGAAGATAAATCCACAAGCACAACTTTTGCTTGGTAACCATCCGACTGCACAAACAAGCTCTTCTATTGCTGCACTTAAAACGTGGTGTGCACGTGGTTTGACCTATAGAACCGCCGATATTTTCGTCGGAATGGGCGAGGCCGTTTCGACCGAGATGTTTGCTCCATGCTATGATTATTGGTGAGGGCGGGAACCGCGCCGCTTTGGTCATCCTTCCAGCGGTGATCAGCCCCGTTTGCGCATTGGTGGAATCCACAAGGGGTTCTTGCTTGAAAGACCCCTCCGGGCGGTGGGGTCTTGCTTGGTGTCTGCAAAAGCCGTGCATTCTAGACATCGCCGTCCATGATGGACGCCAGTGTCTTTCCCAGGCTTCGCTTCCGAATGCATAGTCAAGACAGCCGTTCTATGTATTTATACAGGATATTCACAAGCTCACACAGTCAAACTCGACAGATTCCAGTCGCACGGGTATCCATTTTCACAGTATCACATGATTCGACCCTAGTCACAAGAAAAAGAGCTTTCGCAGGTGGACCGTCCACTTCAGCTTTCGCTGCCTGGGTCCGCGCCAAGCGCCCAAGTGCACTGAGGTACCGGCCCAACTGGTGACCAGGGAGGGGGCGGATCGGGAGACCAGCTGTGCGAAGCCGCGAATTCCCGATCTGTTTCCACAGCACGTCCACGGACGAGTACTTACACAAACACCCACACATGCCTCGGGAAATCCCGCAGTCCCGCTTTGTGGGCCACAAGAGACGACGCTCTCGCTTTGGCCAGACAGCGTTTGTTGCGGTGTTTTCTCTCCATGTGGGTCGATTTGTACAGAGTCGTTGAGGATACCGTCGCTCGTATCGTGGCCCTTTTATATCTTCAGGAATTTCCAAGCAGCTGGGATCAACTCCTGCTTCTCGTTCAGGAAGAGGACCTCTTCGTTTTCTTCAGTTTTTTTGGTAAACGAAGTGCCCTCCAGCTCAGCACATCGCTACACGATATTGAAACAACAAACAAATATCAATACATTTTCTTCCGTCTCCGTACATCTCGGGAGGCGAGCACTTCGTTGCAGGGCCCCACCGACGCATATTACGCAGTCGTTCTGCTCTACACGAGCGCGTAATAGCCCCTCCCCGATTCTTGCCATCAGGTGTCAGGTCCCTTGCATCCTGGAGAAGAAAAAGACCCCACAAGACTTTGTGCAAGTTGCAGTTGCCCTTTTTGCTGTGATCGGAGCTTCGTGCTCGAGAGATGCCCCGGGATCTCCATCGAGAAGGCGTGGGAGTCGCGGGGTGCACACCCTTGCGCATGCGTGAGATGGCCAGCCGCGCGCTCGAGAGATGGAGCCGGAGCGCGCAGACACCGCCCATTCTGTACAGAGACCGACGGTGATGACACGCCGGTGGGTTCTCAATCCAATGGTTTGCGTTCGTCGGAGAATGCCGGCAGTTGAACATTCGACACGATCTGTTTTGGTCCTCGTGCAAGGAATACATGACCCACTCAGCTACAGTGATTGGATAACTGCGAGCACTGCGGTTCTGATACACGAAGTGGCCAAAGCATAACTTTGGGCGGAAGAAAGCCACATGGATCCACCAGTTGGGTCGCTGTAGGCACGCCAAGCGCGTGAAGTGCGTGCCAAAGGACGATGAGTAGGTTGCGCAGCCAAGCTGGCGCTCCCTTTCTATCTGAGAACGCCATCACTTGCGCACAAGTTCGGAGAATTCGGATGACGCAGAGGTTGCCCACGGACGAGACGCCATCGCACGGTCATCGCGCCAACACGCCGCGTCATTCACGTGTTGGACTGGCGGCCCACAGGCGTGTCATGACATGCGTGCCTCGCGCACCAGAATGAAACACGGCGCGTCGACGTGGATCATCGATGGCGTGGCGGTCCGCGGCAAGATCACCTTCCATCTGGCATGGAACGGCGCCCTACCTTGTTGTTTTGTGGAGGAGACCCGGTCCGCAGCAAACGTATCAATATGATTATAGACCTTTCCAAGTCTACGCAATGTCATTGGGCGACGAAACACGTCACGCAGCCAGAACTGCTTCCGATGGCTCGTTATGACGCAAGAACCTGAATCCTGGATTCGGGTAATTCTGGCTTTAGTAGCTAGAGGTGTGATAGAGTTCGACAGTATCGATAACTTTGGTACCGAACCCACAGCGACAAGAGATTCGATACACTCCACGCACCAGATCTCGATTGCAGGTCCAATACTATTATAGCTGACTGCCGAGAACGCGCGAATCAGAGTAAAGGAGACTCTATCCGCAAAACCGTACCCACAGCGTTGGGATAGCCATGTCGGTGAATGGGGCACCGTCCTTCTAGCTCTGCTACCGGAAGACTGGTGCTAACTCGCGAGCGGCAAGTATGAAAACGCGGGGAACCCGTCCTTGGTCAGAACGGAG
Source organism: Pythium rishiriense (assembly GCA_023335895.1). Classification (NCBI taxonomy): domain Eukaryota; phylum Oomycota; class Peronosporomycetes; order Pythiales; family Pythiaceae; genus Pythium; species Pythium rishiriense. The sequence continues at coordinate 8,056 of JAADVT010000353.1, forward strand.
TTCTAGGTGAACAAACAACCATCGCAGTACAGTACCACGGAAAACCAAACAAGGGAGCTTGCTCAAACGTTGCATGTATCGTTTATGCGCATCGAGTTGAAGTGACGTCGGCGACCTTTTGGCACATAACCAGGGCCCTTCATGATGTACTACATTAGTACACAAAATCCTAGAATAGGAGAGAGACCCTCGCATTCGTAGATTCCGAGCTCAGTTGCTGACACAGCCTTTGGTTTGCGTTGATTTTTATCGATTTTTGTTCTGCCCGCTAGCTACGAGAGTTCCGATCGGAACATACCTATCCAGCCTTGACACGTTGTACAGTATGCATGGTCGACAAAGAGGTAAAATACCATTGTCGAAAACCTCCGATTGCGATCCGAACGCCGCCAATCACCACAGCTTCTTCTCGCACGTGCGCTGGACGCTTCGTCACGTTCCCGCAGTCTTAGTTGCCCACAAGTTTGGCCGAGATCACGCCCACCGCCTTGATCGACTTGCCCTTGCCGCTCTTCATCCAGCACGTACCTCCGTTGAACTTGCTCCACGAGTACGCCTTGCAGTCCTTGTTGCTCTTGCAGATCGAGCAGCACTCCCCAGCGTTCCCGGCGGGCTTGTTACCGATATCGTTGGACACAAAGTCGACGTCGTACTCGAACGGGCATACAGCCTCGTTTGACTGGACAAGCGACGCCGACACAACACCTTCCTTGCGGACCGCGGTGATGGCGCCGGCCTTGAGCCAGCAAGTGCCGCCGTTAAAATCGCTCCATGCGTACGCCTTGCAACCCGGGTACGCGCTACAAATGCCGCAGCACTGACCAAACTTCTTGGCCGGCTTGTTGGCGATATCATTACCCTCAAAGTCGACATCCTGGAGTGGCTTGCATGCAGCTGGCGGCGCTGTGGTAGGCGCTGACGGCGCATCAAGCTGGCAGTCGGTGGTCCACACGCCGGTCTTGCGCACTGGCGCCGTCACTTGAGACTTGAGCCAGCACGTACCGCCTTCATAGTCGTTCCAGGCCCAGGTGCGGCACCCCGTGTTCGCCTCACAGGCGAGCATGCACGAGTCCAGCGGGCCCTTGACGGCCTTCAGGTCGGCACCAGGACGGTCCGTGTTCTTGAGCACGTTGCAGCCATCGTCCTGACTCGGCTTGTCCGTCGGCATCGGCGGCATCGTTGGACAAGGCGTTCCTTGCTGAGTGGCTCCCGCCGAGGCAGTGGCGAGGAGGGCAGAGATGGTGAGGACGAGTCCGGCGAAGTGCATGGTAGAGTGTTGAACGGGTCTCGGAGGAGAGTCGGCTACCGCTTGGTGGTGGAGCGGTGAGTAGTTGATCGCAGTTTGCGGAATGAGTAGAGGCGGTCGGGTGTCGTCTATGATCTCATGTTGCATTGCAGGCAGGAGGTGCGAGCACACCTTGGACCTGTGAGCTTACCAAGGAGGCACGTGCTCGAGAGCGAGCCCGACCGTGCTCAACAGGACACCCACACGAGGCGAACGACGCTGCCCTCGAGCACGCGCCGAGTGCAGTCACAGATATGAGGCCAAGTACAGTGCCTTCTCCCATACGTGTGCCGTACTGTGCTCTACGCGTGGCATACAAGCGTGAGTGAAACCAAAGGGACAGTAGAGCGTGTGCCTCGTCGATGGGGAAGAGTACGAGCGACGGTTGCGCCGGCCATTTCCTAGTTCTGGTCAGCTAAGTACGGATTCGTACACATGGCTACATTCGTGACGGTGCTGAAACTCTAAATTATACCGGTACAATATCGATAGTGGCCTGAGTTTCGCTGGTCGCGCAAATCCAACACATGCATGTCTCGACACGAATATGGGAACGCATGCAAAAAAAATCTATATTGTCGTTTTTTATAGCCCGGCGAGCACGCCGGAGATCACGCCGAGCACGGGACTGGCCTTGCCTTTGGCCTTCTTGAGCCTGCACGTACCACCGCTCTCCGCGGTCCATGAGTAGGCCTTACAGTCTTTGAACTGCTTGCAGGCCTCACAGCACGCGCCGGCGTCGGCCGCAGACGTGCTACCAATGTCGTTGCCCACGTAATTGGTGTCGCTCTCAACCGCACAGATGGGTCCTGAAAGTGGCATAGTCACAGACGAGACGACGCCGCGCTTCCGAACGGCGCGGTCGACGGTCGACTTGAGCCAGCATGTGCCCCCATTGTGGTCGCTCCACGAGTACGCCTTGCAGCCGGGCGTTTCATTGCAAATATCGCAGCACGCCTTGAACTTGTCGCCCGGCTTGCTCGTGAGATCGTTGCCCGTGAACTCGATATCGCCAAACACGTTGCACACGAGCGACGGCGTGTCGCGCACGCAGTTGGTCGTGATCACGCCTTGCTTGCGGACGATCTTGCCCGCGCGGGACTTGAGCCAGCAGGTGCCGCCTTTGTATTCGTTCCAGGCCCAGGAGATGCAACCCGGGGTGCGTTCACACGCGAGCGTGCACGTGAAGTACGAGCCCGTGACGTTCTTGAGGTCGAAGCCGAGTCGATCTTTGTTCAAAAGCAGCGCGCACGTGGTGTTGCCGGTCTGCTGATCGGTGGAGTCAGCTGAGACGGCGACCACAAACGTCGTGACGAGCAAAAGAAGAATATCGGTGAGGCGCATGGTACCGAGACTGCGTTAGGTTGGAGAACACTAGGGAGAAGAGGGGACCACAGAAGTAGTGGTGGGTAGAACGCAAGTTGCGTAATGCCGGCTGAAGCCACACGAAACGCCGTCCGAGGGCACCAACGCGCCCCTCGGTATCCTCTCCCGGGAATGCTCAGAAGATCACCATTGTGGGCAGCACAGCCAAAGGGTCGTCGCGGAAGAGTCGTCGTGAGGTCGGCTAGACCACCCCACAGGTGCGTCGCGGCTTCCGCACTGGTCTCCGGCCTCCGCTCTTTTCGGGAAGGACGATCAAGTGTGGTGTGTACCCTTGATAGTCGGATCGCGATCATCATTCACAAGACATCGTGAGCGCGAAATATGGTCAGCACGTACACATCGTTGAGCTTATATGGGATCCGGTCAAGCGTGAGTTACGCCGTAAATCTGAACCGCGGCAAGAATGGTAGTCGGACTGAAACAACTGGCCCGAAGGTCTGTATTATGGAGTTTTAGTTTTCTCAGAGATGTAATGGGACTGCGCGAAAGGTCAGTACAAAATCGAAAGAGAATGCGAACGTTCTCAAGCTGAACTTCTTATCGTCAGCCTTAGAAGCCAGCGAGCGCGGCCGAGATGACTCCGGACGAGGCCACCGTCTTGCCCTTGCCACTCTTCATCCAGCACGTGCCGCCCTGGTAGTTGTTCCACGAGTACGCCTTGCAGTCCTTGTTGCCCTTGCACAGCGAGCAACACACACCAGCGTCCGCCGCCGGCTTGTTGCCAATGTCGTTGCCCACAAAGTCCACATCGTACTCGAACGGACACACCGGACCATACAGCTGCACGATCGACGAGGAGATCGCACCAGGCTTGGCGATCACGTGGCCCACGCTCTTCTTGAGCCAGCACGTGCCGCCGTTGAAGTCGCTCCACGCGTACGCCGTGCAGCCGCTGTACTCGTTACAGATGTCACAACAGTCGGCAAAGCTCTTGCCGGGCTTGTTGGCGATGTCGTTGCCCACAAAGTCAATGTCCTTGTAGGCGTTGCAGACGAGCGACGGACGGTCCACGACACAGTCCGTGGTCGAGACGCCGGTCTTGTCGATCAGCTTGCCGGCATGCGACTTGAGCCAACAGGTGCCGCCCTGGTAGTCGTTCCAGGTCCAGGTCTGGCAGCCGGTCGCCTTCTCACAGGCTTCGTCGCACGAGGTGAGCTTGCCCTTGGCGCTGCCGAGATCAAAGCCCAGACGGTCCTTGTTCTCGAGCACGTTGCAGGTCGTCGAGTTGGACGGCGGCACCGTGGTCGGCGTGTTGGTGACGACGGGCGGGGTGGTCACGGGTTCCTTGGTCTGGTCGGGCTCCGTGGTCGCCGGCTCCTTGGTTTGGACAGGAGCCGTGGTCTGGACTGGCGCGATTGTGCTGTCGGCGTAGACCGTGGAGGCGACAAACGCCGAGAGGGCGATGAGAAGACCAGCAGTGCGCATGGCGGTGAGGCGAAGAGGGAGGGCGGGTAGCTGGTTGTGGTGGGAGAGGACCGGTGACGGTGAGGACGCAAAATGCGGAATGACTTGAACGGTTCCGGATTCTCCGGATCCGTCCGCAGCGGAATCCGGCAAACGGCCAGTCCGTCCAGAGCGGTCCAGAGAGCCCCCGCTCGGAGCGCCATCCTATGTAGTGACTCATTCTCGAGCCATGTTGCACGGACCGCCCAGCGACGGGGCCGTTGATGCATTATTCGCCCAGTAGGCGTGAGCTAATGCACACACCCAGCACCAGATGGCTGGTCGCAACGGCGGGACGCGCCCAACAGCAACTCACTCCAAAGGATTTTGTGTGGGGGGCGCGAAGCTCAACATGGGCCCATCCGAGGGACGGAAAGAAACGTGGGGGGTTTCGCACTGCAGTTGGGTGCGCGGCGCCACCCAGTACACCCAGTTGCGGCACGCATGAACGATGGGAGTCCACAGCGCCACCGTCGGCACCGCCAGAGAGAGTGGATCCTGGAGATGGCTCGGCTCAATATGAGCCCCGCCCCAACGAGTACCGTTCACGTAGTTGGCTCCGTCGATGAGGACGCCTATCCTGAATGAGGGGTCCAATCCGTCCAACACGTTTCGATGGAGTATTTCAGTCTGTGTTCTAGTATTCCAAAACGACAGACCAACATGTGGGCTTTGAGGATTTTTTCGACGGCCTACAGATGTATCCGCAATAAGTGCCAGCTGGCACTCGTCACAGGGTTTTGTCGCGTGAGTTTAGGTCCTGGAGGAACTGGAGCGGAAGAAACGAAATCTCACTTCGGTTCAGCAGCGCCAGTTCAGCGCGCCGAAAAATCCTGTCGGCAGTGGAAGAGAGAGAGAGAGAAAGAAATACCTGTTGAAGACCGGTATTTTGACAGAAGAGAGATCGGTTCGATACCGGTCTGTTCATGGGTACACCGTGAGCCCTCGGCTTCGTCGCAGCGCTCAACTTTTCCAACGTTCAAGTTTGAACCATGGTCGTGCGGCGGTGACGCTGGGTGTGCTGCTGCCGGTGTGGCGGCAGTTGTAGCTTCACGAGATCTCCGGATTGGCATCCCTTGCTCAAGGGTTAGAGACGATTAAGAAGGCCGACCGAGACATCCCCAATACTACGTCCTTTGCGTCGCGGCCGGGGGGACGCGACTGGACGGTCGAGACTCAGCAAGACGAGGAGCATCTATCTGTGACGTGTGCAACTGAACGATCGAGACTCAGCAAGACGAGGAAGCGGTTCTAAATCGTTGTCGTTTATCTTGGATGCCATCTATCTGTGACGTGTGCTAACATCCTAATTGTATGCGTCGCAAGAAGATACGAATCTCAGCATCCCCTCGGATTACTGCCACATGTGACTCGTGACAGCGACGCTCCTCCTTCCATGAGCCCACGAAGTGTCCTGACGCCAATCGGCCCCGACCCGACCACGCACTTCGTCTCTCGTTTTACACACAGAACGCGCGCCATCGGGACCTCGTCGCCATGGTCGCCTACGTAACGGAGACCAAGCCCGCGGGCCGCGCGCTCATTGTGTTTGACTACGATCTCTCGCTCGTGGACGACGACTGCGACGTGTTCTTCTTGAAGCAGCTCTGCCCCGAGCTGCTTGCCGAGGTCGCGGCCTCGCTGCAGGGCAAGACGCCGCCGACGTGGCCCGGACTGTTGGACGACGTGCTCGGCGAGTTCTCCGCGCGGCTCCCCCACGTCACGCGCGACGAGATGGAGCGCACGGTCGCCAAGATCCCGATCGCCGACAAGATGCTCGAGGCCGTCAGGCTCGCCGTGGACCAGCACGACGCGACAGTCGTGATCGTGAGCGACGCGAACGAACTGTTCATCCGCAGCATGCTCACGCACCGCGGGCTCGACAAGTACTTTGCCGAAGTCCACACGAACCGCGCCGAGTGGGAACACGAGCACGACCCGGCGAGCAACCGCCTGCGGCTGCGCCCGTACCACCCGGTCGAGAGCGAGCCGCATGGGTGCGAGTGGTGTCCGACCAACATGTGTAAAGGTACGTGGCTACGCTGCTCTGTCGACGGAGGGAAACCTCATTTTTGGGTGTGTGTTCTGGTCGGTAGGACGCATTGTGGACGCGATTCGGGCCAAGGGCGACTACGATCTGGTGTTGTATATCGGCGACGGCTCGGGGGACTTCTGTCCGTCTACGAGACTCACGAGGTACAATCAAAGCGCCACCAATCTCCATCCAGTCTGGTGGATTTGTCTAACCGTGGAATATCAAATTCTAGTAACGACACGGTCTTCGCTCGTGCCCACGGCGCGGACGGCAAGTCCTACGGGCTGCTCGAGAGGATTGAGAAGCATCGGACCAACGTGAAGGCGCGCGTCGTCGAGTGGCACTCGGCCGACGACATTTACGATCATTTCGAGCGCACGCTACGCGCTCTAGCGTAAAGCGCCACTGAGCAACGGAAACGAAACAAACCCCAACGTGTTGAGTCTAACCAACAGCCCACTTGGTCCACAATCAGAGAAGATTCACAGCCTCCACGACACAATTGCTCTAGTTGTCGAGCCGGTAAACATGTTTCGGAGCTGTTGAGTCTAGTCTTTCTTCGTTCGAAGCTTGGGTCCACAGAGAGGTCCTTTGGTGGATTCTGAACATCCGTGGGTTCAAATATTCCAGTCAACTCTCTCGGAAGAGAGTGGGTGACTAAACCACGAGCGCTGAGTTGAGTCTGAATGAGATGATACTGGTCCAGGAGAGATGCTGTACCGTGGCTGCGTATCACCAGTGAGGTCTGGGTTCTCCCATGCGTGGAGGGATCCCGGTCACCAGCAGCTCATTCCACATTTCTCCACGAGCCCCACGCACACCTGGAAAAATGGCTCCCCACACTGAGTCTGCAGCTACCACGACCGCCACTACGACTGCCGCCACGCCGCCACGTGTGCTCGTGGTCTTTGACTTTGACGAGTCGCTCGTCGAGGAGGACAGCGAGGTCTTCTTTGGCAAGACGCTGTGCCCGCACTTGCTCGGCGAGCTCGTGGCCACGCTGTACTCCAAGGGCGGCGTGAACTCGTACCTCGCCGACTCGGCACTGGGCGTGTTCCACGAGCGCATGCCGCACATCACGCGCGAGCAGATGCGCGATGCGATCGCTCGCGTGCCCGTGTCGCCCAAGATGATCGAGGCCGTCAAGCTCGTGGCCACCCAGTACAACGCGACCGTCGTGATCGCGAGCGACTCGAACGAGTTCTACATCAACAGCATGCTCGACCACACGGCGCTGGCCGACCACGTTGCCGAAGTGCACGCCAACAAGGCGCGCTGGGCCGACGCCACGACCAACCGGCTGCGCGTCGAGCCGTACCACTCGGCCGACGACGAGCCGCACGGCTGCGAGCTGTGCCCGACCAACTTGTGCAAAGGTACGTGAGTCGCGACGGGATCCAGCGTCATTTGCTTGTTTGGCTCACGGTTGTTTTTGTATCGTTAGGTCGCATCATCGACGCGCTGCGCAAGCAGAACGAGTACGACATGGTGCTGTACGTCGGCGACGGCCGCGGCGACTACTGTCCGTCCACGCGGCTTACGAGGTACGCCACGTAGAGCACGACCACAGGCAGGCGGAACTCGTACGCTCATCTTTTTTTTTCCTGTTTTTATCAGTCGCGACACGGTGTTCGCGCGCGCCGACACCGCGAGCGGACGGTCGTTCGGTCTGCTCCAGAAGATCAACGACGCGCCCCACAAAGTCCAGGCGCGCGTCGTGCCGTGGCACTCGGGCGACGACATTTTCGAGCACTTCCAGAAGACACTCGAGGCCGCGGCCATCGCGTGAGCGCCGCTTGGCAACATGGCTACACTATTCCTCTCCCCGTACAGTACACGTCGTGTAGGGTACGATATACTAATCCGTTGACAGACGACACACAACCGGATTCGTCCAATGGTTTTTCTTCATGTTATAGTGGCATCCGTTAACGCAGGGGGCAAACCACCTGCGTGGCTGTCTTCCCACGGTCTCCGATATTACCTGTGCACACAAACCCACGTCGGCATTCCAGTTAGTCTCCTCGACAATGGCTCCACTGACTCGCGCCGCTGCCGCCAAGGCCGCGGCCCAGGGCGCGACGGCGCCGCGCGTGCTCGTGGTCTTCGACTTTGACGAGTCGCTCGTGGACGAGGACAGCGACATTTTCTTCCTCAAGTCGCTCGACCCGCAGCTGCTCGTGGAGATCATGGCGTCGCTCGAGGTGCCGCCCGAGGGCCACTCGGCGCTCGTCGACAAGGTCCTCGGCGTGCTCCACGAGCGCAAACCCGATCTCACGCGCGAGCAGATGCGCGCGGCCGCGGCGCGCGTGCCCGTGTCGCCGCCCATGCTGGCCGCGGTCAAGCTCGCGGTCGACACGTACGGCGCCACGGTCGTGGTCGCGAGCGACGCCAACGAGTTCTTCATCTCGAGCATGCTCGCGCACCACGACATGGCTCGCTACGTGGCCGAGATCCACGCCAACAAGGCCAAGTGGGAAAGCGCCAAGAGCAGCCGCCTGCGCGTCAAGCCGTACCACGCCGCGTCGCGCAAGCCCCACGGCTGCGAGCTGTGCCCGCGCAACCTGTGCAAAGGTACGAAGAAAAAATGGGCCACAGGCACGGTTTGGGGGACGATTCTCCAACGTCTGGACGGTGTGTGTTTTGTCTGCTTGGTTAGGTCTGATCATCGACGCGCTGCGCAAGCAGAACGAGTACGATGTCGTGCTGTACGTCGGCGACGGTCGCGGCGACTACTGCCCGTCCACACGGCTCACGAGGTGCGCGAACCACTGGTGTGATCGAACGACCCCATCGATTGATAGTAACATCTTGATTTGTGTGTGATTTTCAGCCGCGACACGGTGTTTGCGCGTGCCGACTCGGCGAGTGGACGATCCTACGGCCTGCTCAAGAAGATCAACGACGCGCCGCAGGAAGTGCAGGCGCGTGTAGTGCCGTGGAGCTCCGGTGACGACATCTACGAGCAGTTCCAGAAAACGCTCAAGGCCGCCGTGGCTCCGTAAGCGCGGAGATGATAGAGAGAGAGAGATTCTTTGTCGTGTTCGGTACGTGAGATTGGTTCTAGAGGGCGGCCTCATGCCGTTGAATACACGCTATGCATGTGTGAAGCACCCGCTCGCGACCAAGTTTGTGTAAGTTCCAGAACAGGTGTACACTCAACGGAGATTCTTCCAAGGGTGCGACGTGTGCTGTGACCATATTTGCGAGGGTGGGATCAGTTGCACTCACACAAGATCCAGCAAACCGTCGCGGGTGTCGTTTCAATTTTATCAAAGGGCGATTCATCTTATTCACTCCCCACAAACACGATGGGATCGCTGGGAACCGACGCTGAGGTCGCACATGGCGGGCGCTTGACGCCGAGCGTGCTCGTGGTCTTCGACTACGACTGCTCGCTCGTGAACGACGACTCGGACGCTCTGTTTTGTCGCACACTCTGCCCGGAGCTGCTCGTGCACCTGAACAGCCTGCCGCCCCACACACCGCCTCCTAATGGATGGCCGACGCTCATGGATGAAATCTTTGGCATCTTTTTCGAGGGCAATCGTCATGTCCAGCCCGAAGACGTCGCACGATTGGAAGCTGGGATCGCCGTGTTCCCCGAGATGCTGGATGCGGTTCGCCTTGCGATGGATGATTATCGTGCGACGGTCGCGATCGTCAGCGACGCCAATACTGTGTTTATCGAAAGCATGCTCGGCCACCACAAGTTGCTCGATCGGGTTACGGAGATCCACACAAACCGAGGGCGTTGGGAAGAACGTAGCAAAGGACGCGGACCGCGTCTGCGCGTTGACCCGTACCATCCGCCGCACAAAGAGCCGCACGGGTGTGTGACGTGTCCAGCTAATATGTGTAAAGGTACGGTGACTATGGAAATGCCTTCTCATGTGACTCTAACGGCGGGGACGAAATGCGATAGGCCGGGTCTTGGAGGAATTGCGCGCGAAGAATCAATACGATGCCGTATTGTATGTGGGCGACGGCATCGGCGATTTCTGTCCGTCGACACGGCTCACAAGCCGGGACACGGTGTTTGCTCGAGCCGATGGGGCAGATGGCAAGTCCTTTGGACTCTTGCATCGAATCAAGGCGGAGCCTCACAAGGTGGTAGCACGTGTCGTTGAGTGGGAATCTGGACAGGATATCTACACGCACTTCCAAGCGACGCTCAAGGCGCTGGTCAGTGGTGTCATGGATGCATAGACCCGTCAAACCAAAGGCGGTGGAAGTTGACGAGCACCCATTCATGTTGCTCGCACTTTGATTTCTTTCATATATCAAGCTGGCACAGATTCCATGATCGTCCGGCATACTAGCGAAGCGAGTATTGTGGGTTCTGTATGGAATTGATAGCGCCAGCTGTCTAGCAGAAGAGGTATTCATCGTGTTCAAGGACCCAGTCGGGTATCTTCACTGGCTCACGGGAGTGGACGCCCTTGACGGGGTTTGTCAGTGAATACTGACGCGTTGTGAAGTCCAGCTTGTTCATGTCAAAGCTCGCCGACTCAAGTGCAACGCTTAGTGGGATCCACTCGACTTCTTCATCGCGCGTCAAGCCTGGCATCGTGAGGTAGTACGGACCGATGATGGCCTCAGCGACGCTGCCGGGTTTGACACGCTGTTTGCCACACAGACGGAGCCGGCACAGCAAGCCCACAAGCACGCGGCCTAGCGTCTCGTTTTGCAAGAGCCAGTGGTAGCCAAAAAGGTATCCGACCCAGAGCAAAACGAGAAAGAGCTGGTTGTGGAGATCCGCAAGGATGCCAAACTGGAGCCGCAGGTGATTCACGCCCGTGATCAGCACTGACGCGACAAATGTCGGCAGCACGCCGAAGAAGATGATCGGCGAAAGAAATGGCAGAACGTACCGCGTCGCGCCGCGCAGGATCAAGTGTTGGCACGTCAAGCTGTAAAAGTTGTAGCTGATCGAGATGACGCGCACGACACCGAGGAAGGAGCCAAGGAAATCCACAAAATCGCCGGGCTTGCACTTGTAGTAAGGCGAATCACTGGTTTTCAGCTCAAAACCTTGCGTCCAGAGGTCGACACCATCGACCCACCAAGTGCAGTTGCTGTCAGCAGCGCCAATGTACCACGTGACCAGGTTGAGCCAGAGGATGACTCTGGAAAGCTGGATGTTGCGTCCGTGCGAGACTGTCGAGAGGTTGACCGTGAAGGCCGAGTCGAGTAGCTGTGTGAGTCCGTGGCTGTCACACCAGCCGTGCGACTTGACGCGCTGGACAGCCCGCGCCAGGTTCTTGAGATTCTGGACAACCCACACCGCAAACACGGTGCATCCGACGAGCGAGACCAACGAGTACACGTTGACCAACACCTTTTCCGTGCCACGGCTGAATGTGGTTGTGACGATCGTGTTGGGCCCGTTTCGAATGAGGTCAAAGTATACGTTCGGGTAGGGCTCGTCGCCCGCCTGCGGGATACGGCCGCCAAGCACACACGCGACGATCGAAGCCGGGTTGGCGATCTTCTGGACTTCAGTGTACTCAAACGTGGACCCATTGGGCCACACCACCGGCTCGAGAATCTTGATTGAGAGTGTCTCTTCACCCGTACCCGCGCCAAAGCAGCGCCAGTCCACGTAACCCTGGCGGTTGATGACGCTCTGAGATACTTCCCGGTCACGGCACGCGCCGGCGCGATCGAACGTCGCGACCCAGCCGGCGGCGTGGGCTGGCTTACACGCGTCCATGCAGCCGTCGCGCGTCAGGCAAATCGTTGATAGGCGCGATGTGATCTTGGCCACTTCGGTCTCGTTTGTGATGCCGTTTTGCGAGATCACGAGTGGCACGAACAACGCACCGTAGGCTGTGAGCACGCTCGTTACAGGCTCGCTCTCGAGATAAATCGGGGCTGGGTATGAGACACGATGTGTCGCCGGTGCGAGGTTCCAGTTCTGGCAAACGCCAATGGTGTCGGCCTTTTCGATCGCGTACCGCTCGACAAACCGGCCCGAGTCGGCCTGGTTCTTCATGTGCATGCCGACGAAAAGATACGGCGCGTAGTACGAAAAGTCGACGACGCCGTCGCGAAACGCTTTGGGTGTCTCGCCGACGAGCCACCAGAGCCGCTCTCGGCCCAGCACGAGCGCATTCAAGTCGGGCTCAATAGGCTGCGTGCGCTCCGGTAGTGAACCCGACATCTTGCTGTAGCGCACGCCTGAGGGCTTTCCCGAGAGGTCGGTAAAGCCCGCATAGTGTCGATACTCCTCGTAAAGACCCCGTTTGCCGCCAAAACCTGTCGGGTCGAGACTATAGTTTTTGGCTAGCTCTACTGCGATCTGCTGGAGCGCGTCGTCGCGGCCCAGCTTGGCCACTAGCAGCTTCCGGCGAGCAAGGCATGCATCCAGGTCCGGGAAGATCGCGTTCTGGTACAGACGAGCTCCTTCTTGGATGTACGTGTTGTTAGGGTCGTACGACGACTTCCACTCGTAATTCATCAGCGTCAACACGTCGATCCCTTTCAGACACATGACGGCCTCTGACACCTCGTTCACGCGACACGTCGACTGTTCAAGAAGGTTATTGCCAGCGTAGAAGCCGCCCGCGAGGCAGAACGGATCCATCTCGGCGCGAATTTTGGCACCTTTAGGTACGAGACTCGTCCGGCAAAATAACCCGACATGCGGGTCCTGCTGGAAGTTGTCCAGGTACCGCGCCCACTTCCGAGCACGGTTGAACACTACGAAATCCGAATACATGTTGATGAACCGGATCGGCTTGCCCTCGGGTGCCGTGTAGTTGATGCCTGACATGTCGTAGAGCGCCTTGGCGTACTGGTAGTCGACTTCCATGGTCCAGTTGAGGTTTTGACTGAACACGAGATCATCACCCGGGAGCCCGTAAAAGCTGAGGACGTACGATTTGATGGGCGACGCGACGTTCCAGAGAATACTCGCGACACACGACACAAACTTGACCCAGAACTCGAAGCGGCGTGCAGGCGGGCGAGCGCGCAGTGTTCCGCCTACCTCTTTGAAGCTCACGTAGCGCCCCTGTACCGATCCCGTGAGCGTGCGGCTCGCGCTCTTGTCTTGCTCCTTGGACGTGGGAACATTCGTCTTCTTGGGCCAGAGCGAGTCACTCGAGAACCCGTCGTTTGTGTGGAGTTGCCCAGCGGTGGTGTCGTTCAAGTTCAAGAACTGGTTGTCGGCTCCATCGCCACCGGGAGCGATCTTCCTACTCACCGGCTGGCCTCTTGTCGAGTCCATCAACGTCCTTGTCGTCTTGGCTGGAGGCTGCTGCTGGTGCGGACGCAAAAGTGAGACTGTGAGCTTGCTCCTGCTATACTCGCCTGAACAGAGACCTGTCAGCCTGGGGCCTTGAGCCTTGGCTCGTCCTGTACGCCCCCCCACCCCCCTGCTAGGCAACGACCTCGCATCTATTTTGTCACTTTACTCCATCTGCAGCTTCTGAGTACTGCGCCGGGAGCGTTGGATCCTTTTCCTCGTGGTTCTATTTGTATTGTTCACGACGGCGGTGATGGTTCTGGGTCAAGTTGAGTTTCACGTCGTTGGGTCACCTGAATCTCCGCCCACTGCATGGTTGAACAGGACGTGCAGGCTAAACTTATAATATCGCACGCACGAAAGCTGTCACCTGATGCGATGACTCCACCGTCTAAAACTGGGTCCCGTACCTTTACACTGCGTATCCTTGGGATCGTCGATGCGGTGAGTCACTCAGCGAAGAGTAGGCCTAACCTACAGCAAGTTGCTGACTAGTGGTGTCAAGACGGCGTGTGAAAAAATGCGCAATTGGCCCGTGGAACCAAGCAGCGGCTGAATTTCACGAGGGGATATTGTGTTTGAATGCCGGGGTGGGCCCCTCGTTCTAGCAAAAGAAAAACTCATCGTCGTCAAGCACCCACTGCGGGACGCTCGCCGGTGGCTTCATCGGGTTATCCTTGACGCGGTTCTTGAACGAGTACTTACGCATCGGAAAGTTGAGCCGATTGACATCGAACGCTGGGGCCTCGAGTGCGACGCTCAGTGGGATCCACTCGGTCGGCTCGTCACGCACATAGGCGGGCGACGTGAGGTAGTAGGGACCGATGAGTGCCTCGGCCGTGCTGCCGGGCTTGACGCGTTGCTTGCCACAAAACTTCAGCCGGCACATCGTGTTCACGAGCAGACCGCCGATAAACTCGTTCTGAAGCATCCAGTGGTAGACAAACAGGTAGAGCACCCACATGAGCACGAGGAAGAGCTGGTTGTGGAGGTTCGAGAGCGCTCCGAGGTCCAGCCGTGCATGGTTGATCGCCGAAATAATGGTTGAGGCTATGAAGGTCGGGAGTACACCGAGGAAGAAGATCGGCGAGAGGAATGGAAGCGCGTACCGCGTCGCGCCGCGCAGGATCAAGTGCTGGCACGTCAAGCTGTAAAAGTTGTAGCTGATCGAGAGGATACGCACGATTCCGAGAAACGAACCCAAAAATTCGGTATAGTCGCCGGGTTTACACTTGTAGTACGGTGAGTCGCTGGTTTGGAGTTCAAACCCCTCGGTCCACATGTCGACGCCGTTGACCCACCATGTACAGTTGCTGTCGGCCGCGCCAATGTACCACGTGACCAGGTTGAGCCAGAGAATGACCTTGGAGAGCTGGATGTTGCGCCCATGTGAGACCGTCGAGAGGTTTACCGTGAACACCGAGTCGAGCAGCTGCGTGAGCGCGTTGCTGTCGCACCAGCCCTTGGCCTTGACGCGCTGGAGCATGTGGAGCATGCGCTTGAGGTTCTGCACGACCCAGACCGAAAACACGACACACCCCACGAGCGAGACCAGCGCGTACACGTTGACCAGCACTTTTTCCGTGCCGCGGCTGTACGTCGACGTGATGATCGTGTTGGGGCCGTCCCGGATCAAGTCGAAAAAGACGTTCGGGTACGGCTCGTCGCCCGCTTGCGGGACGCGCCCACCGAGCACGCACGCGACGATCGCCGCCGGGTTGGCCATGTTGTTCACCGAGCTGTTAAAAATCTGCGAGCCGTCGCCCGTCGTGATGGGCTCAGCAAACACCGACATGAGCGAGTCGTTCCCGGCGCCCTCGCCCATGCAGCGCCAGTCCACAAAGCCCTGGCGGTTGATCACGCTCTGTGAGATCAGCCGCGAGCGGCACGCGCCCGCGCGATTGAACGTCGCGAGCCAGCTCGACGGGCTCGGCGTCGCACACAGGTCGGTACAGCCGTCGCGGGTGATACACTGCGTGGACGTGCGGGTCGCGAGTAGCGAGGCCTGGGCCGGGTCCGTCACGTTGCGGTCCTGCACGGCGCGCGCCGTGAAGAGCGCGCCGTAGCCCGTGAGCACGCTCGCACGGGGCGACACGTCGACCAAGTACACGGGGCTCGGGTACGTCCGGTTGGCCGTTTGTCGGTAATTCCAGTTCTGGCAAATGCCGACCGTGTCGGCCTTTTCGATCTCGTACCGGTCCACGAAGCGGCCACCTTCGGACTGCATGTTGATCTGGAGCCCCATGAACATGTACGGTGCGTAGTAGGAAAACGAAACGACCTGGTCGCGGAAGCTCTGGGGTGTCTCGCCGTCGATCCACCAGAGCCGCTCGCGCCCCAACACGAGCGCGTTCGTGTCCGACTCGGTCGGCTGCGTGCGCTCGGGCAAGGATCCCGACATTTTGCTATACCGCACGCCGGAGGGCTTGCCCGAGAGATCCGTGAACCCCTGGTAGTAGCGGTACTCTTGGTACAGCCCTTGCTTACCGCCAAAGCCGATCGGGTCCAGCGTGAAATTGGCCGCGAGTTCTTCGGTGAGCTGCTGGAGCGCGTCGTCGCGGCCCAGCTTGGCCACGAGTAACTCGCGCCGTGCGAGGCAGTCGGTGAGGTTCGGGAAGACCGCGTCCTGGTAGAGCTGCGCGCCTTCGATGACGTACTTGTCCGACACGTTGATCGACATTTTCCACTCGTAGTTCATGAGCTGTAGCACATTGATCCCTTTGAGGCACATGACGGCCTCGGACACTTCGTTCACGCGGCATGTCGACTGCTCGAGAAGGTTGTTCCCGGCGTAGTAGCCGCCGCCCGTGCAGTAATAGTACATTTCGTAAAAGACCTTGAGCCCCTTGGGGACTAGACTCGTGCGGCAAAAGCGACCGACGTACGGGTCCTGCTGGAAGTCGTCCAGGTACCGCGCCCACTTCCGAGCACGGTTGAACACTACGAAATCCGAATACATGTTGATGAACCGGATCGGCTTGCCCTCGGGTGCCGTATAGTTGATGCCCGACATGTCGTAGAGCGCCTTGGCGTACTGGTAGTCGACCTCCATGGTCCAGTTGAGGTTTTGGCTAAACACGAGGTCATCTCCGGGGAGCCCGTAAAAGCTGAGGATGTACGACTTGATGGGCGATGCGACGTTCCAGACCAGACTCGCCACGAAAGACGCAAACTTGATCCAGAAATCGAGCCGCCGCCAGGGCGACCGCTTGTTGAGCGTCTCGGCGACGTCCTTGAAGCTCACGTACCGGCCGCTCGCGACGCTCGCGCGGTTGCTCTTGTACTTGTCGGCGCTCGAAGGCGGTTCGTACCCGGTCGTTTTCTTGGGCCAGAGCTTTTGGGTTTCGAATTGGAGATCGTGGTCGGTGCGCAGCACGTCGGCCTCGATGGCCTCGGTCGCGGAGCCATCGGTCGGCGCGATCTTGCCGCCGTAGCGGTCCATCGCGTCTGCGTTTGCTCGAGGGAATGGATCGGTCTCTGTTCTCTGTCTCACAGTGGTTCTCCACGGACAACTTGAGCGAAGAAGACGAGCAAGGAGACTAGTCCAAAAAGGCGGGCGGTTTCGTAGGTAGATCTTTCTTTGCCCATATTTCTGCCTCGTTGTGAGAGGATCCTGTTTGTTTGCGGAGCCCAATAATGGTGACGGTGGCCCATTGGACGTTTCGAGGACGAGGCATCGAGAAACGGCCGATCAGGCGGGAGCCGGCTGTGCAGCGCCTCATCCTCATGGGGAACCTGTCCGTCCTTTCGAACACAGCGCCGTACTTCGACCCTCAGACTCACCATCGTGTAGCTGTAGCGAAAAATAGATGCCGCGTGGATCATCTTTGAGTATACGAATGGTCGGCCAAGGCTCATCCACCCACAGAGCAGGCAATTCCACAACCGTTTCGGCAGGTGAGATGCTCCATCCCTTTCTCTGGATCCGAGAGCCCCTGCGTGCGACTCGCCCCATGCACACGTCCCCCGAGTATCGGCATCGTCAGCTATCATATTGATTGTGTCGGTGGCTAATTCTGTTGTGCTCGACGGTCGACGGTTCGTCGCCTTTGTTTCGTGCGAGATGGAGAAACACTGTCATGTTGTCACTATATAGCCTACACAATCGACCATAGCGCTGTAGCCGTCACCGCCACAATCCAGGCGACCACGTGGGTCGAACGCGTGAGTGTGCCAGAGGATGTGGCGCTGCTGTTACCGCTGCTGTGGCCGCTACTGTTGTCCGTGGTGTTGCGTGAGGAAGAGGACGAAGTGGCCCCACTCGCACCGCTGCTCAGAAACGTTCGGACCTGCTCGCCGGCCTCGCGACCAATGTACATGACGAACCCGTACGGGTTCACGGTGCCGTCGCGCATGGCCGAGGCGTCGCCGATAAACACGTTGCTCGTGCCCTGCACGCGCAGCTTGTCGTCGGCGCACCGCTTTGGGTCGCTCGCGTCGCTCGACGTGTAGCACGTACCGCCAAAATGGTGCGTGATGAGCCCCTTGTTGGCGCTGACCCAGTCGGCGACGCTCTGGCCGTTTGCGGCCGAGAGGAACGTCGCGCCGGCCTTGGTGAGCGCGCCCACGACGCGGGTCGCGTAGCTCTGCATCGCTGCGAGGTCGTTCCGCGTACCTAAGTAGGCCGAGTCGGCCGTGAACGCGTGCCAGCTGCCGTCGGCGCGGAACGCCACGGCGTCGCGTGCCTCCGGGTTGTTGATGTACAGCGACGTCGTGAACGCGTCCTTGGCCGCGTAAAAGTCGCCAAAGCCCGCCGTGAGCACGGTCGTCTGGAACTCGTACGCGCGGCCGTTGACGTCGTACGTCTCGTAGCCGACGAGCACGGGCCCCGGGCTCGCCCACGGGCCCGACTGGTTCTTGGCCACAAACTGGTCGATCGCGGCCGGGGGCCGGGTCTTGTACTGGAACGACTTCATGTCTTTGTGCGAAAAGGACGCAAACACGACGTTCGTGTCGAACAGGCTCTTGCCGACGTTGTCGTTCGCGACCCACTCGCTGCTGGTCGCGCCCACGCCGGGGAACGTGGCCGCGCCGCGCGCGCGTAGCATCTCGAGCTGGTCGCTGGGCCCGATGCCGCTCTGGATCAACACCTTGGGGGTGCTCAGCGCGCCGGCGGCCATGACCACGGCGCCGCGTGGCGAGAGCTGGACCTGGGTACCCCCATTGTACACGACGCCCGTGGCTTTGCCCTGCGAGTGCACGATGTGGCTGACCAGCGCCGAGGTCACGAGCTTGACGTTGGCGCGGTCCTTCATTTGGCGCCAGAACGTCTTGGCCGGCGCGTCGCGCAGCCCGTCCTGGATCGCGAAGGGTGCGTGCCCGTACCGCTTGGTCTGGCTGGCGTCACGCGCGACCGTGGCGTCCGCGAGTGGCTTCTCGGCGTACCCGAGCGACTCGAGCGCGCGCGCGACGATCGTGTAGCCCTCCTGGTTGTACCGCTTCCCGTCGGTCGACGGAACGTCGGTCACGCCGTGGAGCTGCTCGTTCTCGGTCATGAGCGCTGCGACCCGTGCCGGCGTGAACGGCCAACTGGCCGTGGTGACGTACC
The DNA here is from genome assembly GCA_023335895.1 of Pythium rishiriense. Lineage (NCBI taxonomy): Eukaryota > Oomycota > Peronosporomycetes > Pythiales > Pythiaceae > Pythium > Pythium rishiriense. The sequence goes on from JAADVT010000353.1 coordinate 27,005, forward strand.
GGTCCGGCGGGCGAAAGTAGAGCGCGGCGTTGAGCGACGAGCAGCCGCCCACGAGCTTGCCGAGCCACATGCTCGGGCCGTGGACCCAGTCGACGTGGAACTGCTCGTTGGCATCGTTGTAAATGGTGTTGTCGAACTCGCCCGGGACGTCAAACTGGGTCCAGCCTTTCGACGTCGCGTACGCCGGGCCCGTGGTCCCGCCCGTGGCCGCGAGGGACGGAGGCCCGGCCTCGAGGATCAGCACCGACACGGACGCGTCCCGCGACAGGAACTCGGCCGCGACGAGTCCGCCGGGCCCGCTGCCGACCACGACCACGTCGTAGACGTCGGAGGAGGAGAAGGCCGACGCCCCGTGGGCCAGCAGCGCGAGCAGTGACAGGATCCGCATGCGAGTGGCCGCTGCAAGGGGGGAAATGGATAAATGGGGGTCTCTGGAAGTGAGACCTTGGCTAGGTGTACCCATCGGCTGCCGTGAGGGAGGATGGGAAGGAGGGCTTGGGGAACGCAACCCATCGAAGGCGGATGGACCCAAGCGTTTTTCGGGTTGCAGCTTTTGAGATCTCTCGGTTCAGTGGCTCGCTGAGCGAGTGAACCCTGCCATCGATGGTGGCTACTGATTTTAAAATGGAGATATCTCTCACTTTTTTTCAGGCAAGCCACTTCAACCTGAGCAAAAGCTTCCGAGTCCAGTCGCCACAGAGCCAAAGGGGCGCATCGAGAGTAAAAGGTTGAAAGCATGCGTGTTGTTTATTGGTGTGCGTTGGTGGAATGACTTTTACATATTTTGTGTTCTCTTTGCCGGGCGTGCGCAGCCCATACCGACGTGTACATCCAAGGGGTCCAGCGGGCATCAGCATCTCCAGTTCCTTCCTGGTAAAACCCGATGCGCGCGCTCGGATCCTCCTTCTTGTAAGTGGTCTCATAGAAATTTGACATCGAAGGAGGCGAGGGTGTGTCTCTTCGTTTTTTTACCTCCAGGTTGTCCATCCTCATGCCGCGATGACAGCGTTCGAGGTGGCTCCGCTCGTTGCGGACGACGGGATCGAATCCGGTTCCGACAGCAGCGACGTCCGCGGGGACGAGGCCCCCACCGAAGACGAGGCCGGCGTCCCGCGTCGGCCTGAGGACGGCCCGTCCAGGCTGCCCGTGCCGCTCAGCGCGCGGCGGATCGCGCTCTGGGACATGCGACGCTCATTGTCCTCTTCCTTTTCCTTCTGCTTGAGTAGCTGAGTCATCTTGTGCAGCTCTTCGCCGCGCCGCACGGCCTGCTCCAGGTCCTCTTTCTCGCGCTTCTCCTTGACCTTCATCTGGAACTGCAGCTGCTTCTGGCGCTCGGCCGACTTGGCGGCGTTCGACTCCTCGAGCTTGCGCCGACGCTCGAGCTGCGCCTCCTTGTTGCGCGTGTACGTCGCGCTCTGCTTGCCGTAGTCCAAGTACCGCGGCTGCACGTTGTCGTATCGGGACTTGCGCGACGAGAATGACAGCTGAAGCGCGAGCGGATCAGTCGAGTCCGTCGACGACGTGGACGACGCAAAGCTGAGCCGCTCCGAGCGGTGGCGACCTTCCCAGTCCGCGTGGGCGGCTTCGCCGTGGATGTCGAGTAACGTGCTGCGGTTCGCCGACGAACGGCGCGACGACTTGTTGGACACCAACGACGAACGTCGATTCGTCAACGAGGACCGACGGTCCGCCGAGGACGATCCGTTCGGCTGGCTGGCCCCAGGGCTGCTCTTCGACGGGGTCAGCCCGCTTCCGCCCATGGACGACCGCGACGACGTGTGGCTCACATCCGACGCATCGCTCTCGCGGCGACGCGACGATCGCAAGGGCGTCGTGGGCTTCATCATTTCCTTGACTTTGCTCTGCACGTTCGCGTACTTGTTACTCTTGCGCGTCGGCGTGGCCGAGGGGCTCGCAGAGGGTGCCGGCTGGGCCGTCGTCGGGGTCGCGGCTTTCTTGGGCTCCTTCCGGACGGCACTTGGGCTCTTGGTGGTGCGCGACGCGAGCGAGGCCGCGGTCGGCGCAAACAGCTTGGACGGCACGTTCTCCGGTCGCTTGTACTTGTACGCACGACGCAGCATGCGTGCGCGCGATGGGTTGGCCTCCAGCGCGTGGCGCAGTTCGGCCTCGTCTTCGGGCAGCATCCCCAGCTCGCGCTCAAGCAGTTCCATGAGCATCTCCCGGTCGTCCTCACCGTCCGTCGAGAACCGCTCGCCGACGACAATGAGATCCTCGGTCTCGATCGTGTGGTCCTCTTCCATCACAAACGACCGTTCGGTCGTGAGGATCGGGCGCTTCTTGGTCTCCTGCTCGGGCGTGTTGACAAACTGCTTGCGCTCCTGTGCGACGACGACATTCTCCTCTTGCGGCGGTGGCGGAGGAGGAGGAAGATGCACAGCGGCTCCTTCCTCCAACCCCGTCTCGTTCGATTCGTCGTCAAACTCCATCTCGAGCTTGCGCGCCACGGCGGGCGGGTCGTTCTCCTCCTCCTCCACGGACTGGTTGCTGGGCTCTGCGTTCTCCTCCTCGGGTCGCTCCGTGGGGCTCGCGTGGCGCTTGGCGCGCCGCTCGGCCTCGGCGCGCTGCTTCTCCGTGAGCGCGTCGTACTTTTGCTTCTCCGCCGTCACGTGCACGCTCCGCTCGTCGCCGAAAAAGCTGCGCACCGTCCGGAACGGGAGCGCGTCGAGGCTCTGCTCCTGCTTGGTCTCAAAGCGCGACACGAGGCTGCGCACGGGCGACGAGTGCGCGGCCGGCGGCGGCGCTGCGTCACCGGCCATGGGCCCACGCGGCGGCGGCGGGATCGCGTCCAAGGAGGAGCTGGTCGAGGCGTCCAGCGCGACAGAGGCCATTTGGTCACGGTCTTCTCCTTTTTGTTGTTGTTTCTTGTTCCGCTGGTTCTTTATTTTTGTGTGTGGGCGCGCGAGTTCTTGTTCTGCGGTCTCTCGGTGGAAACGCTGGACGCGGAGCAAGAAAATCCGGAGAACGGCGGGAACCGATGAGCGAACGGCGAAGACACTTCCGGAGCGAGAAGTGCAGGGAGGGGGGGGAAACGCGGGTGGGGGAATGACCTTCCGACGGATCAAAATGGCAACCGCGAGCAGGCGCTTACGCTGGCGGCGGGGGGAGGTGTGCGCCACGCGGACCGATGGGGGCGGATACGTACGCGCGTCGCGACGATGGGGGTCTAGCTTAGGTGCGACCGACCGCGACGATGCGATGGTGCGACACCAGGGGAGGCGGCGTCGTTTTCTCCACCTTCTGGTGAGCAGCTTCAGTCCCAGAGACCCCTCCCTCTCTAGAACGCCGAGTCCAGCATATCAGCCCCCGACCATGCCCAATCCGCGCAGTATTGAGGTTTGTTAGTAGTTTTGTAATTTAGAGAAGTGGATCAGTACCCAGATGGCCACAATCATTCTGAACAATCAGTCTTATCACAATACATCTTCCGTACCCTGTTCACGGTGAAGTACCACACTGTACCTAAATACATTATCTATCCCCTATCCCTACTAACCCCGCTGCTGAAACGGTGGAGGCTTTTGTGGTCGCCTCGAAAATGGATCCGGTCGCTTTCTTCCCGCGACTGACTACTCGGCACACATTTCTTTCGCTTTCTCACGCAAAGTCCAAGAAGTCGGGAAAGGATGCACTCGTGAAAAAGCGCGAGAAGGTGATCCAAAGCTCATCCACGCTAGTTTTCTTCCGACGAAAAAGAGCAGCAAACAACGATGAGAACCAAGACCCCCTTCGATCTTGGTTTCTCGTTTCTTGGTTGTGGGTTTTTGTTCTCGATTCAATTTCTCCACTGTACGACCACCACAAGCGGACTCGAGAACAGTTCCCCACAAGACCAAAAAAAAAAAAAAAAAA
>JAADVT010000354.1:0-30791 GCA_023335895.1 Pythium rishiriense
CGAGCGCGAGGAGCCGCCGAGCAGCGACGGCGCCACCAAAGTGAGCAAGGTCCAAGAGATCCTCGAGGGCAAAATCGAGCTCAAGAAGCAGACGCTCGAGCATTTGGTCCACACGGCGACCAACGTCGCGGCGCTCGAGCTCCAGTTCTCGTCGAGCGAGGACTCGGACGACGGCGACACCAAGAGGAAACCACGCAAAGGCGCCAAGAAAAAGACCAAAAAGCACAAAGGCGAACGAGCGTCGACCGGGTCCGCGGCGCCGTCGCCCGCGAAGGTCAAGTTGAACGACGTCAAAGTCCCAAAAAAAGCGCCGCCGGTGAACGCACCGCAGCCGCAGCGAACTGCCGACCATTTTGAGCAGATCAAAGACGCGTACTCGATGGAGGAATACACCTCGAAAGAACAAGACGAGTCACACCGCGACCTTCGATCAACCCAGGCGGTACAGCCCAAGCAGCAGCAGCCGTCGCCAAAGCCGCAAGATCAATTACGGAACTATTCGCCTTTCAAGTCCAAGCAGCAGCCGAGTCCAGGCTCGTCGCCGACCAAATTCTTCGCGAACGCGTTCGAGAACTGGCGGAAACCTGCGAGCACGGCCTCGTCGCGGTCCGACCACTCGCAGATCATGGACACTCGCGATGCGAGCCGCGACTCGCCGCCCAAATCTGGGAGCCACTCGGCGACCAGCAACAAGGTATGTAGCCATCCGCTCGGTCGGATCGTGTGTTTGGATCGCTCACATGTGTGGATTTTCTCTGGCCAATAACAAACAGAGCGTTTCATCTACGTCGCGCGATGTCAGTCGACGGCAAACGCTCTCCAAGGACGTCGTCGCTCTGGACATGGAAATGTACGAGCTGGACACGATCGACTCGTTCTCGTCCGCGGCGGCCGTGCGCAACCAGGCCATCGAGATCAAGATCGCCGACCGGCGCGCGCCCAGTGGTACCTCTGCGGCCGCCGACACCTCCAAGCGTCTCCGCTCCGAGCGACGGAATCTGCGGATCGACGACTCGGACGAGTCCATCATGGACGACATCCTCGCCGAGGTCGTCACATAAGATATCCCACCCAAAATGGAAAAGGTTCAACTCTGCGACGTGTGGGGATGGCTTCAAGATCCCCTACTGTATTCGTTTCTAATAAGTACGATCTAAGGTTTTATATGTTTGTCCGCCAACATATAAAAACCTTACCCGGATCTGTCTGTCTCCGCATGAGGGTGAAGAAGGGGGAGAAGGGAAAAAAAGAGGAAACAAGCTCTCTCGGCGACGTGGGGACCATGGCGCAGTGGCGGCGCTTCGCGTTCTTCGACAAGGAAGTGCTGAAAGATGCCAACGGCGACTGGATGAAGGTAACGTGATCCACTGGTTTCATATCCCCCTTCCAAAATCGGTCGGACCCCTGGCTCATGGAACGTGCCGTGGGGGATCATGTACAGGGCGTGGACATCACGGCCATGAGCGCCAACCGCGGCATGATCTGCGTGGGCGACGCCGACGGCTTTGTGCACCTCGCGAACCGACAGCTCGAGATGCGCAAGTTCCGTGCGCACGAACACTTTGTGTCCCACATTGTCATGGTACGTACCGTGGACCTCGTTTTGTTTTTTCTTCTCGGTCTCGTCTTGATGCTGACGGCGCCGTGGGTGTAGATGAAGCGCAGCAACGTGCTGGTGACGATCGGCGACGGCATGGACCCGCGCAGCGAGGAGCTCCGCGAGCAGTCGCGCGCGATCGCCGAGGCCGGGCGTGCGGCCGGCGGCCACGCGAGCGAGGACATGTACGCGACCAAGACGGCGGCCGGCAAGTCGTCGGCCGTCGTGCGCATCTGGCGCACGGACCAGCAGGACCGCGACGGGAGCCCCAAGCTGCTCCAGCAGATCCCGGTGTTTGCCAAAAAGTACCCGGAAGAGGCCGTCACGGCGTTCTCGGTGAGCGACGACATTGGCCAGTTCGCTGTCGGGCTGCGCAACGGCGCTGTGATCCTTTTCCGCATCGACCTCAAGCGCAAGGCCGACCGACCGCCGCACTTGCTGCAGCCCGCGGGCCAGTTCCCGGTCACGGGGCTCGCGTTCACGAGCAAGCCCGTGACCAGCACGCTCGCGCACGTGTTTTTGTACGCGTCCACCCGCCGGGGGCTCTCGTGCTACCACTGCAACCACGAGGACCAGGCGCTGGTCAAGGCCACGGGCGCCGCGGGCATGCCGCCACGCACGGTCGTGCTCGACGAGCGCGGCGTGGACTTCAACTCGTCGTGCGTGAACGACGAAGGCGAGATCGCCGTGGGCCAAGTCGACGCGGTGTACTTTTACACGAACGAGGACCGCTCCGTGTGCTTTGGCTTCGAAGGCGAGAAAAAGTACTTGCAGTTTTTCAAGCACTACCTGCTTGTCGCGCACGTGGATCCGCGTGGGCGCCACCAAGTGAACGTGTACGATCTTCAGAACAAGTTTATCGCGTTCAACTGGTCGCTCACTCAGACTGCGAGACGTGCGACGCCCATGCGCCGGCCACAGGCCTTATCCAACGCCCGTGCGCCTGGTGCGCGCTTTGGATTGGACGACATGGAGGAGATCCGCCACGTGGTGTGCGAGTTTGGCGCGATCTTTGTGGTTTCGTCGGTGGGTTGTGTGTACCGATTGACCGAAAAGGACACCACCTCGAAGTTGGAGATCCTGTTCCGCAAGAACCTATACTCGATCGCGATCTCGCTGGCGTTTAGCTCCAACTACGACATCAACAGTATCATGGATATCTTCCGCATGTACGGTGACCACCTCTACGAGAAGGGCGACTTTGACGGCTCACTTCGCCAGTATGCACGCACGATTGGTCACGTGGAACCGTCATATGTGATCCGTCGCTTCTTGGACGCACAGCGCATCCACAACCTCACCGCGTACCTGGAGGCCCTTCACGAAAAGGCCTTTGCCAACGCAGAACACACGACGTTGCTGCTAAACTGCTACTCGAAGCTCAAGGACGTCAAGAAGCTCGACAAGTTTATCCAGCTCGATGAATTGGTGGAGGGCAACAAGCTGAACGGAGACAGCAAGGCCATCATGGCGAACGGCGTGAACCATGATAAAATGCCTCGGCCAAGCGAGCAAGAAAACGGTGCCAAACCTGGAAGCGGTGGCATGAACTTCGACATTGAGACGGCTATTTCAGTGCTGTGGGAGAACTACCCGCAGCATGCGTTGATCCTCGCGAAGAAGCATGAAGAACATAGTTGGTATTTGAAGATTCAACTCGACCGTATCAGCTACGTCGAGTCCGAGGACTCCGTCGGCTTGTCGGCGCACGAGAAGGAACGTGTAGCCGATGCGCTCGAGTACATCAAACACCTGAGCTTCTCGGAGGCAGACGCAAACCTGAGAAAGTATGGTCGAACGTTGGTCACGCACTTGCCTGGACCGACCACAGAGCTGCTGAAGCAGTTGTGTACAGGCAAGTTCGTCACCGACAACTCCCGGCTCAAGTCTGACCCCGCCGACTTCCTGCACTTGTTCGTATCCCACAGAGAGCAACTCAAGGAATTCCTTCAGTATATTGTCGAGGTCGAGACGGTAACGAACCCACTGATCGGCAACACGCTATTGGAGATGGTGCTGAGTGATGATGGCGAAACTGAAGAGACAAAGCGAACCGATGCCGAGAAGGAAGAAGCTGTTATGGCTATTCTCGACAATCCGCGCGTGCGTTATGATGAAGACCACGCGCTCATCCACTTGCAGATGCACGGGATGAAGAAGGGCAAGCGGTACTTGTACAACAAACTGCACTTGTACCACATGCTGGTACAGTTCCACATTGAAGAAAACGATGACCAGAGCATCATCGATGAAGTGCGCAAGCACGGCGAGAAGGATCCAAACCTCTGGTCGCTCGCTCTCAAGTATTTCGCCGAGCGTGGACCGCTTCCGAAGGGTGTGAAGACTGGCGAAGAGTGGAAGGACCTGAAACAGTTACTGGCGCTGATTGACACGAACCCAGTGATCCCGCCTCTACAAGTCGTTCAGGTTCTCAGTCAGTCGCGGGAGCTGCCTGTCTCGGTTGTGAAGCAATACATTGTGAGTCAGCTCATGAGCGATGAGCGGAAGATCGAGGAGGATGAGGAGAAGATCAAGACGTACAAGTCGGACACGAAGAAAATGAAAGAGGAGATTGGTGAGCTGAACAGCAAAGCCGTGGTCTTCCAAGCGACCAAGTGTGAGCTGTGTAACCACGATCTTGATCTCCCAGCTGTGCATTTCATGTGCAAGCACAGCTTCCACCTCAATTGTATTTCGGAGACTGAGCGTGAGTGTATCACGTGCTCGCTGGACCATCGTCACATCATGGGGTTGAAAACGCAGCTCGAACAGAAAGCCGGTAACCACGAGCAGTTCTACAACCAGCTCGAGACCGCTGCCGATGGATTCCAGACGATCGCTGAGTATTTCGGCAAGGGCATTTTCAAGACAGCCGTCGCGGAGGAGGATGACATTGCTTTTGATCATCGATTCAGCGCCGAGTTCTAGAGGAGGAAAGTGTATGCATGAGGCGGGGAAAAGAAGAGCGACTGTGGTGTTGTCTGAAAATCAAGCCGGGTTTGTGTTGGAAAATATGTTATCGATTGTGATTGAGTGGGTTCGTCTAAATTGCGTCGTTGTGCTAGTCATCCGTGAGATCGACGATACTGTCGTGGCTGGGTGCGGTATGAAGGTTGTCTGGCGCGCCGTCGGAGCCGTCGAGAAGCAGGATCACTCCATCGGCTGCTATGGTTGGCGATTCGTCGTCGTCTTCATCGATCGCGATCGCTTCCTCAACACTGCCGCCACCGCGAGTCGAACTGGACGTGGCCGATGCGTTCTCATCATCACTGCTGTCGTCGATCCCCAGGATCTCAATCGCGTTCGCCAGTCCATTTGCCACAGAACACGCCTGGTTGTCGCGGCGACGACGCTCGGCCGCGTCCAGTGCTCGCGCTCGTAACTGCTGTGGGGTTAGAAGCCTTCCCTGCCCACGGTCATCACCTCCAAGAGTGGTGCCTAGCCGCTGAGACGTGACGCCACCGAGAAGCCGTTGGTACTGCGACACAAACACCACCAACACGTGGGTCGACCATTGTCATGAGCGAGGGAACCCAGTGGAATCCGCACCTTTTCTCGCCGCGCGGCCGCAAGCACCGCGGCGCGATTGTCGTTCTGGTGGCGGACCGCGATCGCGGTCGTCTCTGTTTGGATGCTCTATGAGTCATACACGCCAAGCCCAAGTCAACGGCGGCGTGGGGTTAACTGTCCAATCGGTCCATTTCGTTTTCCCTGAACGTACGAATCCAGCGCCAGCGTCCTGGAAGCGCGCGCCTTCTCGGCCCACGAGCCCGCGCAGTATGAGCGACTCCATCTCCTCCTTCAACTCGTCCAAATACTATGTTTGCCACTCGTCACACACAGATCGTGAGAACGTACAGCGATGGCACATGGCGGAAACTCAACCGTCCGATCAAGCGTACCTTGTAGAATGCCTGGTTGTGCGGTCCGTGGACCTGTCAACAGACAAAGCGAGTCGAGTACGGTGGCGTGAGTTCCTCACGCCCAGTCGCGTGTCGGTGGGTTGCCGGCGAGACAGACCATGTGCGTGAGCTCGTGGAGCATGGTCTCGAGGAGCGCCTCGTACGGCAAAAACGACTCTGGCCGGTGCTGCGGCCGTACTACACGCAGCCGCCCACATCAGTTTTCGGTTCATGGCACAACCACCAACCGGCCACACTGCGCCACGCACAGCGGATGTAGATGGTCGCGCCACGGTTCACGTTCATGCCCAGCAGTCGCGGGTCCTTGGGGAAGAACTCGCGGAGACGGCGCACGCGGAAGCGGCGCTTGGTGAGAATGGGCAGCACCTGTAACGCGATTCTGTCGAGCAGCCGCTGCGCCGCGTCGCGGTCGGCGCGCCGCACGAGCGCGCGGACCTCGCGGATCTCAAACTCCATTCGATTTCGACGTGGCCAAACAGGGACAAATGGCATTGTGGCGCCAAAATGTGAAGAAGAGAGTGATGGTCGGTACGAACGGTACCATGTACCAAAGTGAACAAATGTACCTATTCCCAATTAAGTAACTACATGTACCCATCACCAATGACGAGAGACTTGCAGTGAGTGTCCCAAGGAGCCGTTGACGAACCGAGAGGGCGACCCTTGAAGATCCACAGAAACGCGCTGCCCGGGCTGGGTTGCCAGCCCTCTCTCCTTTGAAAACGGACGCGCAAAGACGCCGCGCCCGTCTTCGTGCGCATCCACACCCCCCGTCCTCCGCCACGACACGCTCCGCTGCGGTGGGCGCTGTGGTTCCTCCCCGCCTAGCGAACGGCCCCTAGTGAGCGCGGCCGCGTCATGGCCCCCACCAGCCTATGGCCGCACGGCGAGTCCACGCGACGGGTCGGCCCATCCACCACCTTTGTTTGGTGGATGGAGGTGCTGGAATTGCAACCCTCATCACTTGTGTGACGTCAACCCATTCGGTCCGAACGATCCCACGACAAAAAAAATAGACGTTCTCAGCTCTGTCCAGCCAATCAGAGCGCTGGATGTGGACTGGTGGGGTGGAAGGCTGACGCGGCGACGTCACGATCGGCGGATCGAAAATCCAGACCCAGCCAATCAGCGCCGTGGAACCCACTTGAACCTCCGCACCAGGCGGCGGGAACCTTTGGACGTCTCTTCCGTAGCATGTATTAAATTATCAAATATATGAATTGATAGAGATATTAATGCTTTAGATACTTCGTAACAACGGAGCGGTAATAGTGGGGTATCCGATATGAAAGGTTTGGGATGGTTCACCCAGCCGAATCTGGCAAGAGTGGCCCGACTTGCGGAGCGATCCGTCGACAGGAAATTGGCGGCAACCGGTCGAGAGGAGAGGAGGGGACCTCCTCCTCCGGCTCCGCCGCTTTCTCCATTCAGAATCCAATTCGCTCCGTGCGTCGAACGTCGTCTCCCTTCCCCCCTCCGCTCCATCTCCTCCACCGTCTCCACCATGCTTGACCAGATCAAGAGCGTCTTCGCCACGGCCGCTGTCGCCTCGCCCGCGGCGTCGCCCAAGCAGCGCAGCCCGTCGGCGCTCAGCGCCACGGAGCAGCCGGCCAAGGACATTTCGACGGCGTTTGAGCGATCGGGCTGGGCCTTCATCTGAGCCCACAGCCACCCACCCCACGAGCGGCCTACAAGGCCGCGCTGTCCGTCGTCTCGCTCTTCTACTCCCGATCTCTCCTGAATATATTTATGTGACGCGCGCCCCCCAACAACAAACCCACGCAGCCAACACAAACGCCGCACAGTCCTGTAGCACATACCCGAAAATATACATGCTGACTACCCTCAATGACCGGCTGTATTATTAGGGGTATTCCTTCTTGGGCCCACCGCGAAGCGTCGCACCGTGTGGGCCCTGGTACAACAGCTTGGGTTTGGTGCCACAGTCTCCGACAGCCATGGTCGTGCGTGTCAAAGTGCGGGTGTTCACGTTCCCGTCGGACCCGCGCGAGCAGAACTCGTACGTCGTCGGCACGATGGAGGGCGGGCTCCTGCCGACCGTGGGCACGCTCTCGCTGGACGAGAGCGAGAGCGCGCGCGTGACGTTCGCGCAGCTGCGCCCCCGGCTCGAGCTCCGCGACGACGACGGCATGATCCGCCGGAGCGCGCTGTTCCAGGAGGTGCTCGCGATCGTCAGCGCGTCGCCCAACCCGCACGGCTGGCCCGCGAGCGCACGCCAGACGTACTGGTTCGGCTACTTCCAGGACGCTTCCGACGCCGTGCCCGTCGCGATCCCCGTAGGCTAACGGAACGCTCCCTGCCATACAGAGGCAGCACGGTTGATCTCGTGGGTGCTGTGATATTCATTCTAGGTGTCGGAAGAAGACGCGCCGATCAGCAAGTACCTCAACATGGCCACGTCCAAGCAGACGGGTGACCTCATCTTGATCCCGCAGACCCAGTTCGGCCCTGTGTGCGAGCAGTGCTGCCAAGGCTGCGCGCTGTGTCCGCCCGTCAAGCCCAACTGATAGAACAACATCTATTTTCCCTCCAGGATCTCGCCTCTACTGGTCCTTGTGCTTGGCGTCGCCCACGATCTTGACCTGCGGCTCCGCCGGGGGTTTCTGCTGGGGCTGCACGTCGCGGCCAATGTCCACGGTCCACGACATCTCACCCGGCCGCAGCGACGCGTACTGCGAGAGCTCGGTGATGCCGGCACGTGCGGCCTGGATCTTGCGGTCGATGGCCGCGGCGTCCGCGAGGTGCTTGGCCTCGTGGAACTCGAGCTTGATGTCCTCGATGATCGCGTCGCGCTTGACGCTCGGGTACTGCTTGGCGAGCTGGAGCACACGGCGGTACAGCCGCACGACCTCGGCGGACCGGGACGCCATGGGATCAATAGCCTTGGGGGTGTCGCTCGGTTTCTCCACGCTTCCAGGACCACGAGCTCAGCGTTGGTACCGGTTACAAACACAGGTTTCAATGTATAATTTTGAGCCAATCAACATCGTAGAACATATTTTTAGAGCGTCTGGATTGGTGGAATTGATGTATGAATCTTGCGTGCGAGCGGGTGTTCTCTGTGGAACACACAATCGCCATCCGCGCGAGATCGATCCTCGCCATCCCCTCGCGTTCCGTCGGGATCGCTGCGCCGCCGTGGAAGACGACCCTCCGTCCTCCGCCACTCCTCCGTCCTCCTTCGTTCGTCCGTTCTCCCCCAGCGCCGCGGAGCCTCCCCTCCTCCCGTGTCTTGGACTGTCCTGTCGCCGAGCGCGCCTCCTCCGTCCTCCGTCCCCCCGTCCTCCTTCCCCCCAAGACATGCGGTGCGTCGCGCTCCCATTGACCATCCCGTCCTCCCTGTTCGTGGGCTGACGCTGCTGTGGGGGATCGCACAGAAACAATGGCTCCCGGCGCGGCACTTCGAAGAAAGAACGCGACGTACGTGGCTGGTAGGGTGGCGTAGGTGAGACCTCTGGGGGAGACACTGAATGGGTGGGAATTCCGATGGTATTCTAGTATATCGAGTATGACGGCGGGCGCATGACGCGCAACGGGCTCTCGGCCAACCACTTGCTCAACTTCCAGCTACCCGAGCGCGAGAAGACCCACGCCCACGGCGGCCGCAAGAAAAAAGCGGCGGGCCCCGTGCGGACCCAGATGGAGTACCTCCACGCCAAGTACGTTCTTCCCATCAATGGTATTCAAGGGAGAAAGGAACGAGACCCTTTGACGATATGTGTGTGTCACCAGCTACCGCTTCGTGATCGCGCCGCTCGCGGACGAGGGCGACGCCGTCGCGTGCTGGGACGTGGAGACGCTCACCGAATGTGCGTGGGTTTTCCCTCATTCTTTGTTTGGCTGAAGATCGACGACAACCTAATGGGGAAGGTGGATACTTTAGGGAACGCCGTCGAGCAGGTGCTGCTCTGGTACGACGAGTCGAGCCCCGCGACGTGTCCGATCTGCCTGGACGCCTTCCGCGCGCCCAAGATCACGCGCTGCGGCCACATCTTCTGGTGGGTTCCGTGTCGTGGATCTCTCCGCTTGCTTGACTTTGGCTGACCACCCAGTGTGCCCCTAGCTGGCCGTGTATCCTCCGGTACTTGTCCATGACCGACAAGTACTGGCGCCGCTGCCCCATGTGCTTTGACTCGGTCCAGAAGGGCCAGCTGCGCAGCGTGCGGCTCGAGAGCGTGCAGCTACCGCCGCGCGTCGACGCCGACGCGACGTTCCAGTTCCTGCAGCGCGCCAAGGCGAGTCTGTTCCCCCATGTGCGCGACCCCCACGCGTCGCTCACGGCCCCGCGCAAGCGCGTACGCAAGTTGCCGACCGTGTACGACGAAGAGGCCAAGTACGCGCGCATCCTCGAGTCGACCCATGAGTACCTGCTCCAGTTGGCCACGGGCGAGATGCGCGACCTCGAAGTGCTGGACGCCGAGTGTCGTAGCAGCGGCGACGTCGACACGCTGCCGTTCGTCGAAGAGGCCATGAAGGCGACGTCGCAGCGGCTCGCAGCAATCGAGGCCAACCACGCGGCGGCCACCGCATCTGGCGCTGCGGTCGACGAACGAAAGTTCCAGTCGCTCGAGGGGCTCGCGCCCAGCGACCTGTACTCGTTTTACCAGCAACAAAACGGCTGCTATGTGGTGTTGCACCCGCTCAACATGAAGTGCCTCACGAGGGAGTTTGCGGAGACTGCAGCAGTCCGGAAGGCAAGCATGGACGCGGGCGCCGCCGACGCTGCCTCGGCATCGGCTGTGACGCCGCTCGAGGATGCCTGGGCTGGGGCGTCGTCGCCGCCAGGGTCGGCGCGCTTCGAGCCCTCGAGTGTGCTCCAGTACGAGCGGCTGCCCGAGACGATCAAAGGCCGCGTGCTCGAGGTGGAGCACCTCGTCATGGACGAGGCCGTCCAGAAGCGCTACCGCTTCCTCGGCCATCTACCCAAGTTTTGCGACTTTTACGTGTGTGAACTCGATTTGTCGGAGCTCTTGTCGCCCGCGACGCTCGAGGCGTTCCGCCCAGAGATCAAGAAGCGCGAGAAGCAACGCCGTGCCAAGAAAGAAACCGAGAAGAGGACTCGCGCCAAGCAAGCTAGTAACGCGACGTCGCCCCGGTCCCCGCCGCTGTACTCGGAGTACGCGATGCGCGGGTTCTCACTCGATGACGGCGAGGCCCACTGGCCAGCACCATCGGAGATGTCACTCAGCGACGCGTTCCACGACGGTCTTCAGCTCGGCGAAACCGACGAGCCTGGCGCTCGCAGTGCGGCTCCCCCCACGTTTTCACTTGCTGACTATCTCCCTGCGAGCAGCGACGCGTCGTTCGCTACCATCACGCGTAATTCGGGGTACTACCCTCCATTGGGTGGCGCGTACTACCCTCCATTGGGCGGCGCGAGTGCTTCAGGTGACCGAGACGTGACGAGTTCTCCGTCGATGTGGGGGGCAGCCACGGGCCCGCTGTCGTTTGGCGGCGCGTCGTCGCCTCCGATGGCTGGACGCGGCGCTGGCGGCAAGAAGAAAGGGGCCATGAAGAAAGGCACGCAGCTCTTTTCGACGTCCCAGCGACGATCCTACCGCTAGGGAGAACAGTGCCTACCCCTGGCCACGGCCGGGGAAACTTTGATAGTTGGATAGACCAGTGTGCCTATGTACAACACGCCATGTTTACATCGCGTGGAATGCGCGGAGTCGTTGTGAATTGTCATGAGCCTGGTCGGGGAGCTCATGACTCGTGCTTGACTCATGGGAAGGGAAGATAAACAGGGTTCTCACACGTCACAAATCTGTGACGTGTGAAAATCACTTTTACATCATTGAAGTGGACCACATGACCAACCAGTCATGGCACTTGGATGGCGTGATGCCTGGATGGCCATCACGCGTCCCGCGTGGCATCAAGCGATCCGCAGCGAGGGAGCCCATTGGACGTGGCCGGACGAACCACTCGCGCCTGTGTGTCAGCACCAGGCGCCCCGAACTGGCAACGTCCGCGCGACGCCTGACAGGCCCAGCGTCCGTGGCCATGCCTTTGACTGCCATGATGGCAGTGCCATCACGCCACCACGACTCAGACTTTGCCCCCGCCGACCATTTCGAAGCGGCAGGCGCAGTCGTGATGCCATGGTGTGCAACGCCACGCATGTCCCACGCGCGATTGATTCACGGCCACGCCGGATTTCGATGGGCTCGCCCTGCCCTCGAGTCGGAATCTGTCACTGCCACTCGCGAATCGTCCCTCGACGAGTAGAATCCCACGACTGCCATGCTCCCGGCTCGCGCGCTGCTCGCCTTGGCGCTCGCCTCGGCTGCCACGGTCTCTGCGGCCACGACGCCGTGCTCGTCGTACTCGTCGCGCTTCGGCGCCACGCTCCAAGGCGTCTGTGTGTGCTCGGCCTCGTCCTGTGACGAGGTCTCGAACGACTACGTCTCGCTGACCAGCGACCGCGTGGGCGTGTTCCAGACCTCGTCCGCGGGCGATCGCCTCACCTACTCGACCGTGCCCGTGGCCACGACGGCGTCCGCCAGTGGCGTCGAAGTCGCGCTCGACGCGTCGATCACGTACCAAAAGATCACGGGCTTTGGCGGCGCGTTCACCGACTCGACGTCCATCAACGTCAACAAGCTCACGCCGGCGCTCCAGGAGAAGGTGCTCGAGGCCTACTTTGGCGAGCGCGGCCTCCAGTACACGCTTGGCCGCGTGCCCATCGGCTCGACCGACTTTTCCGAGTCGATCTACTCGTACAACCCGGTCGAGGGCGACCTCGAGATGACCAACTTTTCGATCGACGTCGACAAGTCGTCGTCGACCAACAAGCTCGCGTTCCTCAAGCGCGCGCTCGCCAAGTCGTCGCGCCCGCTGCCGCTGTTCGCGTCGTCGTGGGCGCCGCCGGCGTGGATGACGCGCGAGAACAAGGTCCAGAACTCGCACATCATCGGCGAGCCGGGCGAGCCCTACTGGAAGGCGCTCGCGCTCTACTACAAGAAGTTCCTGGACGAGTACAAGAAGGAGGGCATCAACTTTTGGGCCATGACCACGCAGAACGAGCCCAACCTCCAGGTCGCGTTCCTCGAGTGGCAGCAGCTGCGCTTCAACTCGACGCAGGAGCGCGACTTTATCAAGAAGGACCTGGGCCCGCTCATCAAGGAGGCCCACCCGGATGTCAAGATCATCATGATGGACGACCAGAAGGACCAGCTCTCGTACTGGCGCGACGCTCTGACCGACCCCGAGTCGCGCCAGTACGTCTCGGGCATTGGTGTCCACTGGTACAAGAACCTCGACTTCATCGTCGACGGCATGGGCAACTTCCAGGACCTCGCCGACTTCCACGCGGCGTTCCCGGACGTGTTTATCCTCGCGACCGAGGCCTGCGAAGGATCGTACCCCTCGGTTGTCGGCACGGGCGCGGGCGTGCGCATCCAGGAGCCCGACATCATCTGGAAGCGCGCCGAGAACTACGCGCGCGACATCATCGGCGACCTCGCCAACTTTGCCGTCGGCTGGACCGACTGGAACATGGTGCTCGACACGATGGGCGGGCCCTCGTGGGTCGGCAACTTCGTTGATGCACCGATCATCATTGACGAAAAGTCGGGCACCGAGTTCTACAAGCAGCCAATGTACTACATCATGGGCCACTTTGCCAAGTTTTTGCCGGCCGGCTCGACGCGCATCAAGCTCACGGTCGCCGACGAGAGCAAGCTCTCGAGCGTCGACCGCGTGGCGTTCGTGACGCCCACGGGCCAGACCGTCGCCATCTTTTCGAACCGCGGCGCGACCGCCATCCAACTCTCGCTGCGCGACGCTGCGAGCGGCCGCATGGCGCCCGTGACGCTGCCCGCCAACGCCGTGCAGACCGTGCTTTTCGCGGCAGCGTCCGCGCCCACGACGACCCCACAGCCGACGACCACGGCCCCCGTGCCTACGACCACGGCCCCTGTGCCTACGACCTCAGCCCCCGTCCCCACGACCACGTCCCCCGTCCCCACGACCACCAAGCCTGTGGTGACCACGCCGTGCCCGCTGCCCACGCCGACGGAGCCGCCGGTGACCACGACGCCTGCGCCCACGACGGCCCGTCCGGCGTGCTAAGCGCGTCGATGCGTGGCCATCAATGTCGTAAATCAACAAGAAAAAAATGATTTTTGTTCCCAACGCATTGTGAGATCTCATCCACTAAACAAGTAGGCATGGTGGCAGACGTTCTGACGTAAATTTCCCATCTTTGTATGGTCAGGATCGTATTTTTATCCACAGTCTCGTGGCCTGTTTCTTCACAACAGAGCCAGACCCCGAAAGAACAAAAACAGACAAAAGTGCTCCAGATTCAACGTGGAACAAAAAATAGTACTCGTTCGAGATCACACCACAAACCGAGGCACTTCACCAAAACTAAAAAAGTGTCGAGGCGGAAGGAACGAAAGATACACCAATGCAACATAGGTAACCTGTGATCCTCTTTGCGTTCCATAAAGAAGAAGAAAAAAAAGAAAAAGAAAACGAACTCTTCCTGGGGCATCGTCTCTTTTTGAAGTGACCATTCTCAGTTTCTTCACGCGTTCAGGCAGCCATCGGCCGAGTGAGCGCAGTCGATCATCTCCTTCGACAGACTCATCCCGAGACAAGAGCCGTTCAGTCCTTCCATTTACTACTGTATGCGACTTTTCGTCAGTGACGCAGGTGACGAGTTGTCACCTGCGACCGCCACAATTGCAGTTTTGTGACATCTAAAACGTCGTATTTTGTGCACTATTTGCGAGGTGTTCTCAGACCGTGGTACCTGCCCTTGATTTCTCTTGGGTCCGATCTTGATGGCCGCCCCATCCCCCTCCGCTTCGCTCCTCCTCCTCTCCTCTCTTCCTCCTCCTCTCCTCCTCCTCTTCTTCAACGCCACGCCCCCTCGCTACCGATCCTGCGAGAACCCTGCATGTGCAAGGCCAAGGCACGCTGGCAGTGCCCCGCGGGTCCAAATAAATGCCAGCCACCAACCAACAGAGTGTCCCGTGAGACCGTCCAGCCGGGGGCACGGCCAGCCTTCTTCTTTCCGTGGCAGTGCCAGCCAGCTCACTTTGCGATTCTCCTCGCCGGCCCCCCAACTCTCCGCTCCGCCCCCGTCCTCTGCTCGCCACCATGATACGCTCGTGGTCCGTGCCGTCGCTGCTGGCACTGCTGCTGGCACTGCCACGCCACGTCGACGCCGCCGTCGCCACGACCGCGTGCCCCAACTACTCGACGCGTTTCCAGCGCAACATCGACGGCGTCTGTGTGTGCACCGAGGCGTCGTGCGACTCGGTCTCGAACGGCTACCTGACGCTGACCAAGGGCCAGGTGGGCGTGTACTCGACCTCCAAGGCCGGCGACCGCCTGACCTACACGGCCGCCACGGTGGACGCGACCAAGCCGGCGTCGGTCGACTGGACCATCGACACGACCACCACGTACCAGAGCATCATCGGGTTTGGCGGCGCGTTCACCGACGCCGCGGCCATCAACGTCTACAAGCTCACGCCCAAGCTCCAGCAAAAGGTGCTCGACGCGTACTACGCCGAGACGGGGCTCCAGTACACGCTCGGGCGCATCCCGATCGCGTCCTGCGACTTTTCCGAGTCGGTCTACTCGTACAACGACAAGGTCGACGACTTTGACATGAAATACTTCTCGATTGACGTCGACCGCGCGCCCAAGTCCAACAAGCTCAACCTGATCAAGCGCGCGCTCGCACTCACCAAGCGGGACATCTCGATCTTCGCGTCCTCGTGGGCCCCACCGACGTGGATGACCCAGGAGAACAAGACCGAGGACTGCCACATGAAGGGCTCGCCGGGCGAAAAGTACTGGAAGGCACTGGCGCTGTACTATGCCAAGTTCATCGAGGCGTACCAGGCCGAGGGCATCAAGATCTGGGGGCTCACGGTCCAGAACGAGCCCAACCCGCCGCCGCTCCAGCTCGCGCACTGGCAGTCGCTGCGCCTCTCGGCCGAGCAGGAGCGCGACTTTATCAAGCTCGACCTGGGCCCGCTCATCAAGTCCAAGTTCCCCGACATCAAGCTCATCGCGCACGACGACCAGAAGCCCGACCTCATCGACCGCCTCGCGATCTTCAAGGACGCTGAGGCACGCAAGTACATTGACGGCGCCGGCGTGCACTGGTACAAGAACCTCGATTTTTGGTTCTTCGAGACGGGCGGCGACTACGACAAGCTCGCGTCGTTCCACGACCAGTACCCCGACATTTTCCTGCTCGCGACCGAGGCCTGCGAGGGCTCGCTGCCCGATTGGCTCGGCAGCGGCCGTGGTACCAAGCTCAACGACCCGGAGAAGATGTGGGCGCGTGGCGAGATGTACGCGCGCGACATCATCGACGACGTGGCCAACTGGGCCACGGGCTGGACCGACTGGAACCTCGTGCTGGACACGAATGGCGGCCCCAACTGGGCCGGCAACGTCGTCGACGCGCCGATTCTCGTGGACGAAGTCTCGGGCACCGAATTCTACAAGCAACCCATGTACTACGTCATGGGCCACTTTGCCAAGTTCGTGCCCAAGGGCTCGGTGCGCGTGAATCTCAAAAAGTCGGGCAACAAGGACTGGGGCAAGACCCACCAGGTGGCGTTCCTGACGCCGACCAAGAGCCTCGTCTTGGTGTTCTGCAACCGCAAGGACGACGCGATCACGTCCGTCTTCCAGACGCCCTCGGGCCAGACCTTCACGCTCGCGCTCGCCGCGCACTCGGTCAAGACCATCATCTTCCCGAGCGCTTGAGTTAGCGAAACGAGTTTGCGAGTATGTGACTATGTGTCTATAATGATGTCCCCCATACTGTTGCTCCACTGCCTTGTCCACTGTTGGACCGGCATTCATTCCATGCGTCGACCAAGACACTCGCGCTTCTTCCCGCCGGGAACTCGCGCGCGAGGCATTTCCACACGAGCGAGACGTCCTGCCCAAGGTGAAACGCTACAGTACGAACGGGGATGTCTCGCCGCGGTGTGATTAGTACGGGTGGAGCCCACGGACGATTGGTATAGGCGAAGAGGAAGAAGAAGAACGGAAGTGGATCCGTTTCTCAGAACCACCAATCCAACCGACATACTACACATCGCGAGGGATAGACAGTGGCACGTGCAAGTCCGTACTGTAACTTCAACCTTGAAGCCCAGGTGCACGGTTGACCACCCGCTCCGTCCGCCGAATAATCGCCCCAGACTCCTGTCACGGCTTCAAAAAGTACCCGCGGGGACCAATGCCGCCGCTGGGCCCCCACAGGTTCAGTGGGGATCCCCCTGGGGTGCGCTGAACTCTCCCATTGCGGTGGGGTCTCATCCTTTGCCAGGCCGGGATCCCAAATTGGCTCGTCGCGTGTGCAAAAGGTTTTACGTAAGATCGGAGCCCGTCCTGTCGCGTGCACATTGACGTATAAGATAACATATCCTAGTACTCCTACTGGTTAATTCGATCAAAAGTCGTTAATATATACTGAAATAGCGATCTAAATGATTCGGAATGCCACCCTGTGCGTGTACAGCACTCGGACTTGTAATCATCCACCTGCTCCCATCCCGACGGGACACGGTTGTCGAGTCGGAGCTTGTCTGCGATACGTTGGTCGGATGCAGCATCCTTGTTCTCCACGAGAGCGCTGACCACAGTACGTAACGCACTGAAAGGGGATCCGCGCCCTTCCACTCCGCCACCTGCTGCTCAGCCAAGAGCCAACGACGGAGAGAGAGAGAGAGAGAGCGAGCGAGCCCGAAAGATCGCCCTCGCAGCTGCCGCATTCGCCTTCTTGCTCGATCGCTAACAGTACCACCCAGCCCAAAGGTCTCGCATCGAAAGTCAATATCCAAATGATGCAGCGTTGGGGCATCTCGGCGCTCGTGGCCGCGGGGCTCATGGCCACAGCGGCCGACGCGGCCTGCAGCAGCTACTCGACGCGCTACGGCAAGAACCTCCAGGGCGTGTGCGTGTGCACAGAGGCGTCGTGCGACTCGGTCTCGAACGACTACCTCACGCTCGCGGCCGGCCAGGTGGGCGTGTACACGACGACCAAGGCCGGCGACCGTCTGGCCTACGCGGCCAAGACCGTGGACGCGACCAAGCCCAAGACCATCGACCTCGTCGTCAACACGACGCTCAAGTACCAGAAGATGATTGGCTTTGGCGGTGCCTTCACGGACGCTGCGGCCATCAACATCTACAAGCTCACGCCCAAGCTCCAGCAAAAGGTGCTCGACGCATATTACTCGGTGGACGGCATCCAGTACTCGGTGGGCCGCATCCCGATCGCGTCCACGGATTTTTCCGAGTCGGTCTACTCGTACAACGAAAAAGTCGACGACTTTGAGATGGAACACTTCTCGATTGACGTCGACCGCGCGCCCAACTCGAACAAGCTCAACTTGATCAAGCGCGCGGTCGCCATGACGTCGCGGAACCTCTCGATCTTCGCGTCGTCGTGGGCGCCGCCCGTGTGGATGACCCGCGAGAACAAGACGACCAACTGCAACCTCAAGGGCTCCCCCGGAGACAAGTACTGGAAGGCGCTCGCGCTGTACTACACCAAGGCGCTCGAGGCCTTCGAGGCCGAGGGCATCAAGATGTGGGGGCTCACCGTGCAGAACGAGCCGGTCAAGCCCGCCATCATCTTGAACGAGTGGCAGCAGCTTCGGTTCACGCCCGAGCAGGAGCGCGACTTCATCAAGCTTGACCTGGGCCCGATGGTCAAGGCCAAGTTCCCGAACCTCAAGCTCATCGCGCACGACGACAACAAGGCCGACCTGCCCGACCGCATGAAGGTGTACGACGACGCCGACGCGCGCAAGTACATTGACGGCGTGGGCATCCACTGGTACAAGAACCTTGATTTCTTCTTCTTTGAGCTCGGCGGGGACTTTGACAAGGTCAAGAACTTCCACGACAAGTACCCGGATCTGTTTATCCTCGCGACCGAGTCGTGCGAAGGCTACTTGCCCGCGATCATCGGCACGGGTGTGGGAGTCAAGATCCAGGAGCCCGAGCAGGGCTGGTACCGCGCCGAGAACTACGCGCGCGACATGATCGAGGACATCAACGTCTGGACTGCCGGCTGGACCGACTGGAACCTCGCGCTGGACACGAACGGCGGCCCGAACTGGGCCAAGAACTTTGTGGACGCGCCCATTCTGGTCGACGAAAAGTCGGGCACCGAGTTCTACAAGCAGCCCATGTACTACTACATGGGCCACCTGTCCAAGTTCGTGCCGGCCGGCTCGGTGCGCATCGAGCTCACGCAGACGAGCAACAAGAACTGGCACAAGATCCACAAGGTCGCGTTCCTCACGCCCGAGCAGCGCGTCGTGGTCGTGCTCATGAACCGCAACAGCGACGCCTCGAGCTTCGTGGTCCAGGGCCCCACGGGCCAGACCTACACGGTCTCACTGCCGGCGCGTGGCATGCAGACCGTCGTGTTCCCGGCGGCGTAAGAGGAGCCGAGGTCTCTTGGTGGTAGTGCGAATCCGTAATTCATACATGGAGCAACGTGTCCGAGCTCGTTTTCGAATCATCCTCGTTAAAAATGTCCAAGAAGGTCTCACTTGTCCACTCCCACCCAGCCATTCTGACGTTAGCCTTACATGTGAAAACGGGGCGACCGTCGAGCCGGAGGCTCTGGCCCGGAGCCATGCCTGACGCAAACGGAGATGGCGCCTCACTGGTCGGTCCAGTGACGATTTTCGTGGGGATGCGCTTGGTGGGGGTTCCGGAGATTCGTGCTATCGTGAATTTCCAAATCTCAGGAATCCGCGAGATTCCCCGGACCAGCTGGGTCAGTGGGAGTGTTGGTCACTTCGTTAGTACCGTGACGGACCGTTTGGTCTAACTTCACTTGTTGGGCACACCATGATGAACACGCAGGATCTCGTTCTCTCTCTGGACGCCGGACAGAAAAATCCCCACCCCTCTGGACGCCGGATCGCCGGATCGCCGGACTCCGAACCGGAGCACCACTTCTCCGGATTCTCCCTCCCCCCCACACACTCTCCTCTCCGCCATGGCCAAGCACGGCTCCTCCGAGCGGGCCGCGTTGCTGGGCGGCGACGGCGCCGCGGACGCGCTGCTGGGCCCCGACGAGCCGTACTGTCGCCGCCTGCTGTCGGTCGTGACTGAGATCGTGCCGCTCTCGCTCTTCTCGTTCGGCGGTCCGCCGTCGCACCTCGCGCTCGCCCACGACCGGTTCGTGCGCACCAACAAGTGGCTCTCGGACGAGCGGTTCCTCGAGGTGCTGTCCATCGCGTCGGCCATCCCGGGCCCGTCGTCCACGCAGGTCGTGACGGCCATGGGGCTCTTCCGCGCCGGTCCGCTGGGCGGGCTCGTCGCGCTCTTGTTTTGGGTGCTCCCGGGCTTTGTCGTGCTCACGGCCGCGGGCGTCGGCGCGCAGACCTACCTCAAAGACGGGCTCCCCGTCTGGCTGCGCGGGCTCGCGCCGGCCGCGGTCTCGCTCGTCGTCATCGCGGCCGTGCGGCTCTGGCAAAAGGCCGTCGGCGACGATCTCCTCCGGGCCTTTGTCGCGACCGCGTCGTCGTGCGTCGTGCTCGCCACGCAGGGGCTCTCGACGCTCGTGTTCCCGCTGGTCATGGCGCTCGGCGGCGCCGTGGTGCTCGCGGGCCATCTCTCGGGAGCCGCGCCCGTGCGCGTCACGCCCGACCGCCACGCGTCCCACAACCTCCAGCGCCAGATCGGCATCTCACCGCTCGGCGGCGCGCTCATTTTGGTCGTCTGGTTCGGCGTGCTCGTCGCGCTCGCGGTCTTCCACCCACAGGACGCGGCCCACAAGACGCTGCTCTCAATGTTCTACGCACTCTACTGGATCGGCTCGATCATCTTTGGCGGCGGCCAGGTCATGCTGCCCATGCTGCTGACCAACTTTGTGGACCTCGGCTGGGTCTCCAAGGACCAGTTCCTCGTGGGCTTTGCGCTCGTGCAGTCGCTCCCGGGCCCGCTGTTCAACATCTCGGCGTACCTCGGGGCCGTCTTGTACGGCCCAGTCGGCGCCGTCGTGGGCGTGGCCGGGCTCTTTGGTCCGGGCATCACGCTGTTTTTCGGGCTGCTGCCGCTGTGGGAAAGAGTGCGCGACAACCAACAGCTCCGGATTTTTCTCACGGGCGTCAACGCCGCGGCCTGTGGGCTCATCGTCGCGTCGATCTTCTTGCTGTGGGAGAAGGCTGTCCACTCGAACGGCGACGCCGCGATCGGGCTCGCGACCGGACTCATGGTTGGCGTCTTCAACGTGCCGTCGCCCATCGCGATCGTCGCCGGCGCGATCCTCGCGTTCCTGCTCACGCCCGATATGCTCAACCTCGGCCAGACCAACTTTTGTGGCCCACAGAACTGATCAAGAGCCGGGCAGAGAACAAGGATGGCACCACGAGAAGGTGTCCGGGCCACACCACCCCGCAGCCTTCTTTTTCATGGCATGGACGCTGCCATCGTCTGCTTTGTGTGCTGGATGGCAAGGTGGCGTTATAGAAGATGGCGCGTCCTCCACGACGCAGTACATAATACACGGTGGATTTTCCAGAAGACACGGTGGACTCGGCACTTGGTGCTTGAAGTAAGACACTAGCACGCTTTAGTTTGTTGGTGCTCCCCTTTAGTCGGACCCACCGCGTCGCCACGACACTCGCCTCGTCGTCGTTCAAACCGCATGCTCTCGACGAACAAGCATCCTCCTGGCCGTCACTGCAGGTGGAGACTCTCTAGAGAGTCTAACAAACACACCACGAGACTCGTCCCAAGAGTTGAAGGAGTCGCGGACGTATCACCACGTTTGGGTTCACGGACGCGATCTGTCTCTCTCACCACGTTGGCGACGCGTCGGACGTCAAGTTCCCCCATGGCAGGTGGTCGCGGCGACTGCGTCTGTGACGTTGCGCACATGGCTACGTTTCCTTTCAACCAATCGCACGGCTCTATGACGGTCTCTGTTGAAGCGCCACGTTGGCAGAGATCGCCAGACCAGGGACCAGCCGCTGTGCGTCGACAGCACGCAGCATGGACGTTCCCAGCCGACGAGAGAGGCAAGCGGACGGACCGTCGTCGTCTCTCCCTTGTGTCTCCACATGTCGGTGCCCCACCTCGAGGCTGCTCATTCCCAAATCTTCCGCCAAGTCCACACCATGAAGCTCGTCCACCTCACGACCGCTGCCATCGTCGGGTTCGCCTGGACAACCTCCTCAGCCACCGCGTGTGGCGTCGCGGGTGAAAGTGATGTCACCACCACAGGACGCCAACGCCCCGGCAAGAACACCACCACGCCGTCGCCCTCGACGGCCGCACCGACGCCCGTTCCGTCCTCGACAACGAGCAAGCCTACGTCAACGACTGCCAAGCCCACGACCACGACTACCAAGCCCGCGACCACGACTGCTGCGCCGTCAAACACGACCACCAGTCCTTCCTCGACCGCCGGCTCAAGTGGTTCCTGGTGGAAGCCGACGCCCGGCACGTCCTACCAGATCCAGCTCAACGGCGAGCTGGACTTGACGCCCAAGGTGCAAATGTTCGACCTCGATCTCTTCGACACGGACAAAGCGACGATCGCCAAGCTCAAAGCCCAGGGCGTCAAGGTCGTGTGCTACTTTAGCGCTGGCACGTACGAGAACTGGCGCACGGACAAGGGGCAGTTCACCAAGGAAATGTATGGCAAGGCACTGCCCGAGTGGGAGGGCGAGTGGTGGCTCGATACGCGCCACGCCAAGGTGCGCGAGATCATGAAGACCCGCATGGCGCTCGCCAAGGACAAGGGCTGCGACGCCGTGGACCCGGACAACGTCGACGGCGCGTTCAACGACTCGGGCCTCCCGCTCACGGCCGCGACGCAGCTCGACTACAACAAGTTCCTCGCCGAGACGGCCCACGCGCTCGGCCTGGCCGTTGGTCTCAAGAACGACCTGAACCAGGTCAAGCAGCTCGCGTCCGTGTTCGACTTTGCCGTGAATGAGCAGTGCTACCAGTACAAGGAATGTGAGATGTTGACGCGGTTCATCGATCTCAACAAGCCCGTGTTTGGCATCGAGTACCAAGGCGACAAGGCGCCGGCGTGTAAGCAGGCCAACGAGCTCAAGTTCGACACGCTCTTCAAGACGTTTGACCTCAAGAACGAACGCTACTCCTGCCGTGAGAACGCGTAAAAGAGAAATACAAAGGCCACACGTAGTGATGGTCGTTTATGAAACTCAGTTTTGCGATTCTGGAAAACAGAATGCGATTAGGAAACACGAGATCCCCACCGGTTGTGCGGAATCTCGTCTGCACGCTCTCAGCGCGTTGTGGCGCCCTGTCTGGTTGGGGAGTCGCTCCGTAGGTCTCGAATGATGTACGGTTCACGCGACGGCACTAGTTGGTCGCACCATCGCAAGAGCCAATCACCCACGAGCCGAGAGTCATCGAGGGTCTCGTGAATGGAATGAAGAAGGAGCGTGGCGCTCGTCTATCAATGGCGCAAGCATCCCGTGGCGTGTCATGCCGTTGGGCGGTCGTGAAACCGGTGGGATGCGACGAGTGCCGTGGTGTACCACCCCCTCACAGCCAATGGCACCAACTTGGTCAATTGGATACTCCACATCAAGTCTTTTCTTAGTTCTGAACGCTACGACCGTGTGGTCACGCCACAGCTACATTGACCCGATCTCTGGTGGTGCTGCCTGGGACGCCACGACGCGTGGAGAGCGAGCGGAAATGGATCCCAACGAGCCACGCGACACGCATCGCGTTATACGCTCTCACCATCCGCATGTTTAACTCTTTGATGCCTTTCATTCCTCATCGTTCCGACCACGACAGAAGCAGCCCGTCCGTCCAAGATGCTGAACCCGTCTTTCATCGTGGTCCTCTCGGCTGTGGGCCTCTCTGTCGCCCGCGGTGACAAGATCTCGACCGAATCGTCCGCCACGTCTTTCATCGGGAGTGCCACGCCCCAGCGCCACCTCCTGAGCTGCTCGCTTCAGCGCAACGTCGACTTTGTGGGTAATGACCTCGCCAACGTCCGAGGAATCGCCACGGACTGTTGTGCCAAGTGCAGCGCCCGCACCGGCTGCAACGCCTTCACGTGGACCAACTACAAAGGCGGCACGTGCTGGCTCAAGACCACCAAAGGCGCAACCGTCGTGGCCAAGGCCGGCGCGGTGTCGGCCGAGATGCCACGGTCGACTGCGACCACCACCAACTCGTCGGCGTCGTCGACGTGCTCGCCGATCGAGTCGGGCGTCGACTACGTGGCCAATGACATTGCCAACGTCGCCGGCGTGGCAGTCGCCACGGACTGTTGCGCGATCTGTAGCGCGCGGGCCGACTGCGGGGCGTTCACGTGGACCAAGTGGAAGAGTGGCACGTGCTGGCTCAAGAGTGGCAAGGGCGCGACCATAGCGAACCCAGGCGCGTATTCCAGCTCTGTGAACCGCGGCGGCGACGGCGGCGGGGGAAGCTCGACGTGCTCCGTTGTGGAGACAGACACGGACTTCACGGGGGCCGACATTGCCAATGTACCTGGTAGCAGCGCGGCCGACTGTTGTGCCAAATGCGGCGTCCAACAAGGCTGTGGCGCGTTCACGTGGACCAACTGGAACGGCGGTACGTGCTGGCTCAAGTCCGGCAAGACCACCGGCAAGTTCTTGGCAGGCGCTGTCTCGGCCGTGGTGTCGTCTCCGTCAGCCACGCCTGCTATACCGGCCACGCCAGCCACGCCAGTCACACCAGTCACGCCGGCCACCACAACGTCTCCAACGGTCGTGCCTTCACCCGACACCACTGCTCCGCCGAGTCCCCCAGCGTCAACGTCAGCGCCGACGGTTCAGGGTCACGTCCAGCCACGCCTGCGCGCCGGTGAGATCCCGCTGCGGGCCGTGAACCTCGGTGGCTGGCTCGTCGCGGAGCGGTGGATGTCCGAGTCGTCGCCGGCGTGGGTCGGCGTCGAAGGCTACAGAGGTGAATACGACGCGATGCTCCAGCTTGGCGCCGCCAACGGCACGGCCCAGTTCGAACAGCACCGCGCCACGTGGATCACCGAAGCCGATATCAAAGAGATCGCGGACGCCGGCCTGAACACTGTGCGGGTGCCGGTGGGCTTTTGGATCGTCAACGACAGCCCGCTGACTTGGTCTACCGCCATCTCCCGTACGTATGCGCATGGCGCGCTCAAATTCCTCGACACGTTGATCAATGACTGGGCCGTCAAGTACAACGTGGCGGTCATGCTCAGTCTCCACGCCCACCAAGGCTCCCAGAACGGCTACGACCACAGCGCGCCACAGGAGTTTGGTAAAGTCTCGTGGAGTGACGCCCAGGTGAACGTGGACAACTCGCTCCAGTTTGTCAGCTTTTTGGCGGCGACTTACAAGGACAGCATCGCGTTTTTGGGCATGAACGTGATGAACGAACCCATGTACCCCACGGACCTCGGCGTGCTCCAGGCGTATTACAAGGAAGCGTACCGACGGGTCCGCGACGACGGAAACGACTGCATCCTGGTCGTGTCGCCTTTGCTCTGGAACCAGTCGCCGCCGACCATGATGGACTTTATGCTGCCCCCCATGTACGTCAACGTCTGGCACGAGTTCCACGTGTACTTTCGGTGGACGCTTGAGGGCAACAACGAACCACAGATCATGGAGATCGCGAAGCACTACCGAAGCATGAACATTGATCCGTGGACGGGCAACCCGCTGCTGCTGGGCGAGTGGAGTCTGGCCGGACCCGACTCGGCGCCGTTCCAGGACAAGGACCAGCTCAAACAGTACGCGGCGATCCAGCTGACCAACTACGAGGCCGCCCGCGCCGGGTGGGCGTTCTGGTCGTGGCGCCACGATGAGGAAGCCACCAAGCTGTCGGGCTGGTCGCTGCGCCAGCTCTTGCGTGAGGGCATTTTCACGATTCCGCGGGTCAACTGAGTTGGCGATTCTCTCTCACGGATACTAGCAGTACATTCGTACATATTTTAATACATGTTGTGTCTCTTTGGACTGGACCAATTCATCATCTCGGCGCCCTCATGTGGTCTTGGGCCCCCCTGCCTGGGCGTTCTCAATACTAATCCTCGTGATCGAACGAAAGGAACGTTGAGTTTTGGTGTAGATTATGTTTTGTTTTCGTACGCTTTAGATCCTCACTGCGTCAGATGTCTCTTTCGCCTTCGGTCGTCTGTAAAAATTATTAATTGACGCGAGGGATCGTGAAAATGCCCTCACGCAAGAGCTGGCGCAGCGACCAGCCCGACAGCTTGGTGGCTTCCTCATCGTGGCGCCACGACCAGAACGCCCACCCCGAGTGGGCTCCTTCGTAGTTGGCCAACTGGATAGCCGCGTACTTCTTGAGCTGGTCCTTGTCCTGGAACGGCGCCGAGTCGGGCGCCGCAAGGCTCCACTCTCCCATGAAGATCCAGTTGCCCGTCCACGGGTCCAAGTGGGTCTGCCGGTACGGGCGCGCCGTGTCCATGATCTCATCCTCGGTCTTACCCTCGTGGGTCCACTTGTAGTACACGTGGAACTCGTGCCAGACGTTGTAGTACTGCGGCCAGCGCATGAAATCCTCCATCGTGGGCGGCGCCTGGTCCCACAGACGCGGCGACACCACGATCACGCAGTCGTTGCCCGTCGCGCGGATCCGTGCGTAGGCCTCCTTGTAGTAGCCCAGCAGCACGTCAAAGTTGGTTGGGTACATGGGCTCGTTCATGAGGTTCATGCCCAAAAACGCCACACTGCTCTTGTACCGCGCTGCGAGGAACGTCGCGAACTGGAGCGAGTTGTCGACGTTCGCCTGGGAGTCGCTCCACGTGACGGCTCCAAACACTTGCGGGGCGCTGTGGTCGTAGCCGTTCTGGGAGCCTTGGTGGGCGTGGAGACTGAGCATGACCGCGAGGTTGTACTTGACGGCCCAGTCGTTGATCAGCGTGTCGAGGTACTTGAGCGCGCCGGGGGCGTACACGCGGGTGATGTCGTTGGCCGTGGTCGACGGGTCGTCGTTGACGATCCAAAAGCCCACGGGCACGCGCACGGCGTTCATGCCGGCGGCGGCGATCTGTTGGAGGTCGGTCTCGGTGATCCACGTCGCGCGGTGCTGCTCGAACTGGGCCGTGCCGTTCGTCTTGCCGAGCTGCTGCATCGCGTCGTACTCGCCCTTGTAGTCGGTGACGCCAGTCCACGCCGGCGACGTCTCGGACATCCACCGCTCCGCGACGAGCCACCCGCCGAGGTTCACCGACCGAAGTGGGATCTCACCCGAGCGGAGCCGCGGTTGGATGTGGGACGACGACGTGGTCGTGGTGGTATTCGTCGTCGTCGTCGTGTTCACCGTCGTGAGCACCGCTGAAAGAGCTCCCGCCAACGACTTGCTGTCGCCCTTGCTGCTCTTGAACCAACACGTGCCGCCGTTGTAGCTGGTCCACGTGAAGGCGTTGCAGCCGCTTTTGGCCGCGCACTTGGTACAGCAGTCCGACGCGCCACTTCCTCGGGCGTTGCCGATGTCGGCGCCCGTGTAGTCGGTGTTCGACTCGAATGTGGGGCACCCACGAGTCGCCGTGCTGAGCACAGCCGAGGTCGCGCCGGTGTTCGTCGTGGTCGAGCCCCTGGCGCTCTTGAGCCAGCACGTACCGCCGTTGTAGTTGGTCCACGTGAACGCGCCACAATCGGTGCGTGCGGAACACTTGTCCTGGCAGGCCGTGGCCGACGTGCCGGGAGCGTTGGCCACGTCATTGCCCACGTAATCCACGCCCACCTCCGTGACCCACACGGCGGTCGAGCTCACTTCGGCCGACTGCGCGCCGGCGTTCGCGGTCGCCGTGCCCCTCTTGGTCTTGAGCCAACACGTGCCGCCGTTGTAGCTGGTCCACGTGAAGGCGTTGCATCCGGCTTGGGCACTGCACTTGGCGCAGCAGTCCGAGGCCGCCGACGCGGCCACACTGGCGAGGTCGTTGCCGGGGAAATCGACGCCGCTCTGGAGCGAGCAGCTCAGCGCCTGCGAGGCGAGCTCGCGGTGCGGGAAGGCGTCGGCAAAGCTCTGGGCCGTCGCGACGGTGGCCGAAGTCGCGAGAAGCGCAAGCGCGAGACCGTGCATCGTGGGCCGACGGTGGTGGATTGTAGAATGAATCGCCGTGGACGGCTGAAGCCCGTTACGCTCGAGGGAGTGCGGTGGGCAGGCTGAGACTCTGGCCCAACTGTCGCCCATCTTGAGGGGAGTGCCCAGCCGTTGAAGGCGTCCTTTACCACGCACCTACCAAGGACACGGAGTTTTGTGTCACACTGCCCGAGTGAGTTTTGCCCCGTCGCGTGGTCTCCGCTGGTGAAAGAGAGCACACGGCCCGTGGCTGCTTCGGACACCGTGCACCAAAACGAGCCCTCGAAGTTCGAGAGATCGAGTCGAACCCAGCCATCTCGTCAGACGTTGCACTGGACTTGAACTGGACTGAACTCTTTTGATGGGTTCAGCACGGAACCTGATACAGAGACTGACGAGCTGACAAAACAAGGAGGGTTCGGCGACTGGGTCTGCCCACCCTCATTCTGAGAGATCCGATCCCTTCTATCCTGATCATCCGGATATATTGTCTCTGACGATAGTCGCTGAAGGCATCAACCACATGCCACGATGTCGTAGAGGACGAGGACGCATACAGGCCGTCGCCAGTGGCAGAGAGGCCAGAAGGTCAAGCAAACAGATACCAGAAACACAGACGATAGTGTGCATATACAGTATAAGCTCCCGATGGCTCCCAAGATTTTAAAAGGTAGCGCCCAAAGCAACCTCGATCAGTTGAGGCCGGGCACGGTGAGAATACCGCGCAGGAGAAGCTGGCGCAGCGACCAGCCCGAGAGCTTTTGGGTCTCCTCGTCGTGGCGCCAGGACCAGAACGCCCAGCCTGAATGCGCCGCGTTAAAGCCGGACATGAGAATCCCCGCCAACTGCGTGAGTTGCGTGGCGTCGAATGGCACCGTGTCGGGCGTCGCGAGGCTCCATTCGCCCATGTAGATCCAGTTGCCCGTCCAGTTGTCCAGGTGCTTCGAGCGGTAGGCGCGCGCAGCGTCGAGGATCTGGTCGGGCGTCGAGCTCTCCCAGCCCCACTTGTAGTACACATGGAACTCGTGCCACACGTTGGTGTACTGCGGCCAGCGCATGAAGTCCATCATGACCGGCGGGCTTTGCTCCTGGATCATGGGTGACACGGCCAGCACGCAGTTGTTGCCCGTGGCTCGGATGCGCCTGTACGCTTCCTTGTAATAGTCCCAAAGCACCGTGTAGCTCGTCGGGAACGACGGCTCATTCATGAGGTTCATACCCAGGAAGGCGACACTGTCTTTGTATCGCGCGGCGATAAAGGTGGCGAACTGGAGCGAGTTGTCGACGTTTGCCTGGGAGTCGCTCCAGGTGGTCTGGCCTTTGACCAGCGGCGAGCTGTGGTCGTAACCGTTCTGCGAGCCCTGGTGAGCGTGGAGACTGATCATGACGCCGAGATTGTACTTGACGGCCCATTCGTTGATCATTTTGTCCAGGTACTTGAGTGCGCCGGCGGCAAACACCTGCGAGACGGCGGTCGGCGCAACCGACGGGTCGTCGTACATAATCCAAAAGCCCACGGGCACACGAACAGCGTTCAAGCCGGCGTCGGCGATCTGCCTGATGTCGTCCTCGGTGATCCACGTGGCGCGGTGCTCTTCGAACTGGGCCGTGCCCTTGGTCTTGCCCAGCGCCTTCATCGTGAGGTACTCTCCGTCCCAGCCCACGCCGTTTGTGTCCTTCCACGCTGGCGACGTGAACGACATCCAGTACTCACCGACGAGCCAGCCGCCGAGGTTGACCGACCGCAACGGTAGCTCCCCGTTGCGAAGCTTGGCCTGGATAGGCGTCGATGGAGGTACCGTGGTGGGGGGCACAGTGGAGCCCACGACGCCTGACACCGCGCCTGCGAGCGAGCGTGGCGATCCCTTGCCGGTCTTGAGCCAGCACGTGCCGCCTCCAGCGTTCGTCCACGTGAAGGCGGCGCACCCCTCGCGGGCACTACACTTGCCACAGCAGTCGGAAGCACCCGAGCCGGGCACGTTGGCGATATCAGCACCAAAGTAGTCGACGTTCGGCTCGGTTGCCGCGCACGAGCCAGTAGCCAAAGTACTCGAGTAGGCTCCCGGGCTGGATTTGGTTGCGCCCTTGCTGCTCTTGAGCCAACACGTTCCTCCGTTCCAGTTGGTCCATGTGAACGCCCCGCAGCCAGCTTGTTGCGAGCACTTGGCGCAGCAGTCGCTCGCCGCCGAGGCCGGGACGTTGCCGATGTCGTTGGCCACGTAGTCTACGCCCGCTTCCAGTGACAGACACGTCGCGCCCGTGGACGTGGTGAGATCGGCCGACTGCGCGCCGGGCTTTGGCGTTGTCCCCGCGCCCTTCTTGCTCTTGAGCCAGCACGTGCCGCCGTTGTAATCGGTCCACGTGAACGCGCCGCATCCGATTTGGGCGCTACACTTGGCGCAACAATCCGTAGCAGCGGCCGCGCGGACGTTCGCAATGTCGTTACCTGCAAAATCGACGTCGGACTGGAGAGAGCAGCTTGGCGCCTGCGCGGCAAGATGGCGCTGGGATGGGCTCTGCGTTACATTGGTGGCCACCACGTCGACGTTGGTACCGAAGCCGCGTACGAGCGGACCACTCGATATGACAGCGACCGCAACCGAAAGCACGAGCACGTGCATGGATAGACGCGTGAGGGCGTTGTAGTCACCGGGACGACGGCTGGGGTTGTATCGCTGCTCGAGGCGGCGATTGGAAAAGTGAGGAGCCCCCACTGGCTAGCACGCCGTCGGATTCTGAAACAGGACACACCAGGTCGCGTCCGTTGCCAGGGGCGTTGGCGTAAGGGGCACTGAATCCAACAACTTTCTCTGGTACGTGAGGAGCTGTTCAGAGGCAAAACCGCTCGAGGAACCGCTGCGGAACGAGTTTATGTGCGACAGGACGCCCACTTGTACATAGACCGGCCGAATGCACTCTCTATCGGTTGTTCCAGGGCAGTTCGCGGATCGCTATCCGATGGTTCAGCGCATTTGGTGCTGGATCGTTGCACCGATACGCAGTCGCGCGTATAGAGCTTAGGTTCGGTCCCAGGGCGCCGAATTGTTTTCAATGCACTCCTTGCACGTGGGGAACAACGCAGCTCATCATTGATCGACTTAGGTGGCGCCTGACCGCGTGTGCGTTGTACGCTCACGCCGCCCCGGGCGTGGTGTGGTGGGTGTTTGCTCGACGGTGGATGACCG
>JAADVT010000355.1:0-30715 GCA_023335895.1 Pythium rishiriense
CCCCCCCCCCCCCCCCCCCCCCCCCCCCCCCCCCCCCCCCCCCCGAAACAAACAAACTAATTTACTCCGACGCGACGGTCGGGTGGGCGCTGCTGTTCCGTCGACGCTCGCGCGCGAGTTTTTTGCGTTCGCGCGTCTCTTCTTCGAGGTCGAGGCGTGGCACGCTGTACTCGCAGAGCGAGACGTAGGACGAGCCGCGCTCGCGGATCGCGCACGGCGCGATGCTCAGGAACGACTGCATGGCGTAGCAGTCCCGCAGGTCCGGGTGCTGGTTGGCGGCGCGGAGAATCTCTTGGAACATCTCGCACCGGTTTTGTAGGTGCGTGCGGTCGTGGCGCTTCCAATAAGACAAAAAGCCGGCGTTGGGCAGCGGCGGCAGTGTGAAGGTGAGGTACCACGCGTCGTGGAGGTCGTCGGCGACCGTCGAGGGCTGGGCCGCGTCAAACTCTTGGCTCGCGCGACGCGTCGACGTGGTCGTGGCCGTACTGGCCGTGTGGCGCGTCTCCAGGCTCGAGCGGCCAAACAGCGACTTGTCTTTGTCGTGCAACGACGGACGCGTCGCGGTCGCGGCAAGTGCCGACTTGCGTTGGAGGTAGTGTTCGCGCCGGGCCTCGAGAATGTCCGAGAGGTTGCCGTGGAGGTGCTTGAAGTCGGTGTAGCTACGGCGGATCGTGTACGTTTGCAGCTGGCTCTCGCTCGCGCGGACGTCGATGTGGTACATGACTTTTTTCTCGCTGCCGCGGATAGTCCATCCGGACACGACGAGGTCGTTCTGGATCGACGAGGCCGTCGACGCGACGGTCGTGGCGCGCGTGCCCCAGCTCGAGCGCTGGTCCGAGCTGCCGCGCGACCGAGGGGGCAGCGCCAGTTTGCGCTGGCTCGGCGTGTCCGAGCCGTCGCTGACCTGGGCCGCGAGCGACGGCGGCTTGGCCTCGTCCTCGTCCTGGTTGTTGGCGGCGAGGCGGTGTCGGCTCGGCACGCCGAGCTCTTTTTCGCGCAGCGACGGGCGCGGCGCGGACACGGGGTCCTTGGTCGGCGCCACGGCCACGACGCCACCGTCCTGGGGCTCGCAGGCCGAGCTCTCCTCGGGCAGCGGGTGGATGCGTTCGTTGTGCCACCCGGACTTGGGCTCGTCGTACTCAAAGTACCAGGCCGAGAGGCTGTCGACCGCGGCCTCGAGCTGGCGCCCGCGCGAGCCCGGCGCGCCGGCCGCGAGCGGCACGCGCGCGTGGGCGAACGCGGCCCCGCTCATAAATACAAGGGGGGAGGAAGGGGGGAAGCCTTCTCGCCCTCGGAGGTGACTGACTGAATGAGGGAAGAAAGCCGTTGAGGCCGGGTCCTCCTCCCCCCGGCATTCGGAGGAGAGGGGAGGGGAAAAAGCAAGCGAGAGAGAGCGTTTGTGGGTTTTGCGTTTTTTGTTTTCCCTCGTCTGCAATCAAGTTTTGAAGGTTCGTGTTGTCCCCTCCCCGATGTTTGGTCGCCCGCGTGAGTGGCGGCTGGGTGCGGGTGGCACTGGCACTCCCTGTGAGAACCGATACGAAGCAGCTGAACGCTTGGGAGCCTATCACTTGGGGAGATGGGGAGCTCGCCTCTTGCAATTGATAAGGTTGTGAGGTTTGAAGCGAAGAGGGTGGGGCGAAGACAAGCCAGCCACGCAGCTGCACACCAAAAAAAAAAGCGCGCGCGGGGGGCTTTTTTTCTCCTGCGAAAAACGACTTTTTAGGGCGAACTACGAACTCAACGGTTTGGTGGAAAAGATCGACGGTAATAGAGATTGGGCGGGCCTATAGAGAGCGCGAGTCAAACCAACTGCCCATGCCGAAGCGGAAACCGCATGCCTGGTCAGGCTTTATTTACTGTACACGTCTGGAAGACAGAGCGAACGCACGGATGATGATGCCGGCACCCCTGTATCTGAACTTCCGCATAAACGCGCACGTGATCCGGAGTCGAGCGCAGAACAGTTTTCCGTGGATCAACTTTTGTGCGGTGCAAATCATGCCATCTCATGCCTTGCCACATGAAGCAGTGCTTCAAGCACTTGGTTCAAAAGAAGAAAACCAAACAAAAAGGCAAAACCACAAAACAGCTGGGCCGGCCATCCCGCAGCCATCGCGTCCAACTTCAACTCTCTTCTTGTCCACGGTCCGCCAAACTGACCAACTCGTGTTTTCATTTTTTTTGCGGAAATCGCGAAAACACAACAAAAAACGTGAAAAACGGAAATCCAGAGAACCCAAATCCTGAGATCCTGGGTGCTCGCGTGGCTCGCCCAAGATAGACGAGTCGTCGCACGCCACGCACTCGTGAGGGGGACCTGAGCACAAGACGAGTCGGGCCGAGAGGTCCTCGTTGACCGGCTGCGCCTTGTACCTCCGTCAACTCCCCCAGGAACACGCACGTCGCCCCAGGGACGGGAATCCTAGGGCTCCACGTCAGAGACGAATTCAAAAAATGCCGACGCCGGTGCTGTCCGCGGAGGAGCGCCGGCGCGAGCAGCTCATGCTCCAGGAGCTACGCAAGTTTCACCGCGAGCACGCGGCGGTGGGCGGTCCGCTACTAACGACCCACGCCAAGAAACGCGAGCGCGTGCCACGGGTCGACGTGGACGTGAACCCTTTTTGCGCCGAGCGGCAGCTCGCAGACGAGTACGAACGGCTCAACTTCAACAAGGTAGGACCCCCAGCCAAGCAGACGGGCGAGCGAACGGGAGTGGCGTATCTGTGGCCGAGGGGAGGGGAAGCTCATCGCAGGATGGGGGCTCACGTTGTTCCCGATTAGAACCCACGATTCTATATCAACACGATCCGGAACTCGCCGCGCATCGAAGAGAATCCCCATAATCACTCGAGCGTACGTGGAGCATTTTCATTTTTGGGTTGTGTACGAAGGTCTGATCGGGCCGTATCCAGTTTATCAACGACACGGCAGATGTGATGGCGAGCTCCGGGTTCTCGCCGCGCTCTCGCGCCGAGTTTACGGGGACCGTGGCCCCAGTGGCCTACCGACCCACCGAGTATTCGACGCCAACCGTCGTCTCGGTCGATCCAAGCGATCTGAGATCCTTGCCGAAGCACCATCTATTGCATCCCGAGGCAAACGTTGTCCGTGTGACGTCCAAACACGCGCCACCGACGCACCCACACTACACCGTCCAGCGCGGACTGCAGCCCGTGTCTTTTGGCCATCGGCCAGAGGTAGGTGACTGTTCTGTTTGGCATTCCTGTCGTCCGACCCATTGACAAACCTCGTGGTTGAAGTCGGCGTCTCGCATGTACGATCCACTCACAAGCACGGTCGTCAGGGCCAAGAAGGTGCCAACTGTAAAGCATTTGGCCCCCATGGACCACGCTCCATCGCCCTCGCGGGCTGGCATGAGCGCCGTGGACCTCCAGCAGCTACTCACACCAACGAAATCGAAGCAGGCACGGTCTGTTCCATCGTCGCCACTCGACAGCTCAGACAAATCGCCGCTCCCAACAGCTCGCAGCACTGTATCATCTCCACCGAAAACCATCCAGCGAAGACGCAGCGCAGGCGAGGGGAAGCCGTCCAACGAAGCATTGGTATGTATGGTCCTTGGAGATCGGTTTCCATGGAAGAGCTCACGGCTCACGGCTCTTCTGTTCTACGCACGCACTAGGAGAAGGCGTACTACAATGAGACGTTCTACCCACCCAAGCCACGCAAAGAGATCCGCTTCCAGCCCCCGACAGACCAGACGACCGCGCAGCTGATCGACAAGTTCCGAAAACTCGCAGTGGGGAAAATGCCCGAGTGATGTAATCTAATGTAGCCATATCATCCAAAAACGTGTTTTTCAGGAATTTTGGAGCAAGCGATGTAGCCATGTGGATGGAATGCACAAAGACCGTCCACAGATTTGTCACAAGGATTTGGTTGTCTTCATCGCGCTGTTAAAAATCCGGGTCCCAGTCACACTCTAATCCTGTGTCCTCCTGCTCGTGCCGGAAGTCCTCAAAGTTGGACGTGTCAAAGGCGTCGCGGACTTGTGGTACGATCGGTGGCTTGAGCGTTTTCTCCAGCAAACCGTCCCAGGCAAACCCGGAGAACCATTTGTGGTTGATAATATCTTTGATGCCGTGCTTCATGTTGCCGAGCCGTCTTGCTGGGTTCTGGCAAAGTAGCTTCTGGACGAGATCGACACATGATCGCCTGTATATTGACGAAAATCATTGTTCAAGTGAGAATCCTTTCCATCTAGCATGGAGAAAACGCCACGTACCCAAAGAAGACAGGGAACTTGATGTTGCCCTGGATGATCAGCGCGTAGATCTGCATTGGATCTTGTGCAAAAAATGGAGCCGATCCCGTGAGTAGCTCGAATATCAGAATACCGAGCGCCCAGTAGTCGACGGCCTTGTCGTGGCCTTTGTTCAGGATGATCTCCGGTGCTAAATAGTCGGGTGTGCCGCACAATGTCCACGTGCGGTCGGTGACGAGCTTTGCGAGGCCGAAGTCGGCGAGCTTGACGTACCCGTCGGTATCGAGCAGGATGTTTTCAGGCTTGAGGTCTCGGTACGCGATACTCTTGGAGTGCATATGCTGGAACACGAGCACGATACTCGCCATGTAAAACTTGGCGACGGGCTCCTCGAAGCGGTCGCGCCGCCTCAGGTACGTGAAGAGCTCTCCGCCCAGTGCCAATTCCAGCAGCAGATAGATGTACTTGCTGTCCTTGTACGTGCTGTAGAGCTTGAGAATGAACGGGTGGTCGAGCGACATCATCACGCGCTTTTCGTTGAGCACGTGCTCCTTCAAATTGTTCTCTACGATTCGCGACTTGACCAGACACTTGAGCGCCATCGCTCGATTGGTGCCAGCGTGGCGCACAAGTTTTACACGACCAAACGCTCCGCGGCCAAGGGTCTGCAAAATCTCGAGCTCATCCATCTTGATTTGCATCGAATACTTGTAGTCGACTGCCTGCTCGGCGAGCATGATACTAGAGGCGTTCCGGCTAAAGCCCGAGCCGCTCAACGTCTTCCGATCGCCCTCGCTTGGTTCACGGTCCATCAGTTCTTGGAGCGATCCCAACATAGCGATGAAGTGCTCTCTCCCCAAGGATAGACACTGGACATGCGTGATGGCCGTACACGTCGCAGACCGCTGCTCGTCCTTGAGCAGCGCCATCTCGCCAAAGTGGTCGCCCGCTTTCATCACGCGGATTTGCTTTTCCTGGTTAGTCTCGGCGTCCACGCACGTGACCAACACCTCGCCCTGTGTGATGATATAGAAGTGCTCCCCCACTTCACCCTGACGAATGATCGATGCATCAGCCTCGTGTTCCTCCCACTCCATCGCCGACGCGACCTGCTGGAGTTCCTGGTGGGTCAGCTTGTTGAAAATCGCGACACCATGGAGCACTTGAAGTGCCTTGTTTAGTCGCATGAGTTTGTGGGATGCCAGGATTTCTCGGAAAGTGTTGCGCTCAAGCGCCCACAGCTCCACCTCAGTGACGGCTCGGATTGTCGCAGCGCGGGGCATGTTACAGAGCAATGCCAGCTCCCCGAAGCCCATGCCCGCACCGAGAAAGCCGTACCGAATAGGTGTCGGTGAGCCGTTGACAGCGACTAAAATCTCGAGTTGGCCGACCTCAACGGCGTAGAAGTGGTCCCCTTGATCACCCTGTTTGATGACGACCGTGCCCGCATCTGCCTTCATGGGGCAGAACGAGTCGAGGCACTCGTTCATCTCCGCCGTGGTCAGGCCCGTGAACAAAACGTTCGATACGAGGATTTTCATGAGCAGCTCGCGTGAGGCCTCGCTCTTTGGGTACACCGTGCGCTCCTTCGCCTGCTTGGACATCATCTTCTTTTTGGAAATGACCTCAGCACTCACCTCGACGCGCCGCCCATACGTCTTGCTACTCGCGACGCGCTCCGTGTCTTCCTCGTTGTCAGACTCCTTGACATTGGCTGGCATGGCGAAAGTCGTCGAGTTGAAGCCATTTTGGGCAGGCACGAACGCATGCGACGGTCGGTGCCCGCTTCGTGTTGGCGCTGCTGGCTCTGCCGCAACGGGCCGCGTCGCGCTCGCGAGGGCATCGACTTTGTGCGCCTTTTCGGTCTCTTGTAGCTGGTCCTGGAGGGTGCGAATGACCTGCTCCTTCGTGATCAGTTCCTTACGGATGCGCTCGTACTCGACCTTCGAGACGCCGCCGCCCATTGTTTCACAACGAGCATCCACGTCCCGGCCGTAGACTCGCCACAGCGACCTAAGTGGCACGCCCGGAGAAATATTTGACAAACACGGGCGGTCTCCGAGCAAGACGAGAGAAGACCGTGGCACTCGGAGGCCAAATTACGATCCACTGCAGACCCACAGCGTCCGCGTCCGCGTTCCTTGGGGTGGGTCTTCGTTTCCAGTGCGTGGTTCAAATCGTGCACCCCCATTTATATATGTCGAGAAGGGCCTCTTCGACTGGGCTTGCTGTTTTTGGACCTGACGCTGTCGGCCCCTATTCATAGCCCTTTGGAACGGACCGACGGACGTCGGCAGAGCTCTCTCTCTCTGTCTTTCTCTCACTCTCTCTCACACACACACGCACGCACGCACACGCACACACACACATAGATATATATACATACAAAGAGTCAAAACACATCGAGAGCCGCACAAGTAGCCACAGTTCCACCAGCGACGCCTCGTGGGGGCGAGCGCGGTGATGGCAGCAAGTACCATCTCTCACTCCGAATCGGGTGGGAAGCCACTCATTTAGGTGATCTTCGTCACGCCGTTTCAGGATCGCGTGAATGTTGCACGAAGGGCTTCCGAACAGGCCCGATTCCAAATTTTCCGGACGCTGGCGTGTTACTCACCGGCCAGCTGCGCGGAGAAGGCCGTCTGGCACGTCCATTGTCCAGAGTGCCAGCCAGTATGTACTGCCATGGCTGCTCCTGGCAATACTTAAGGGCAGTGTGAGTGCCCTGGAATGACGGCAGGTGGCGACAGTGGGGGGCGGGTTTGGGGAGGTTTCTGACCGAGAGAGAACAAGGCCGAATGCGCCACAGGCCCTCGCCACTCGTCCAGTAAACCGCGTACTGTATGGCGAGGTGGCGCCCACCGGCCGCTTTCATTTTTCTCTCCGCCTTCCAGAGATATCAAGGTCCAACACAGAGCGAACCGAAGGAAAAAAATTCCCGGGGGCATATCCCAGTGTTGACGCCATTGTCGAACCCCTTCGACGGCGATTGTCTCTGGAAAACCATCATCGTCACTCTTGAACGTGCCGTCCAGAGAACCACAGAGAACTAAGGAGTGGGTGCCACGCCCGAAGGAACTAGACCCGTATTCACAGCGACAGAGAGAAGCATGCCAGGCACGCGCCTCAGCACGTCGGCGATTCCGGAGCACGTGGATCCCGAGTTCGGGCTGCCGGCACACCTCGTCACAGACCTCACGACTCGCCACAGCCTCGTGACGTTCGATTCGTCGGCCAAGACCACGGACGGCAGCGACGCGAGCCTGGGTGGCCGCGAGAGCAACTTTTCGGATGTGAGCGGGGTCGACGCGCCACACTTTTGGGACGTGGACGATGACGAGCTCAGCCGTTCGTCGGCCGCGGGCATCACGCCGCGGTCCATGATGCGCAACGACCCGTACCAGGGCGTGACCATCGAGGTCAACAACCACTCGATCAACAACCAAGGCGTCGTCATGTACCACGTCGACATCAAGGGCCCGAACGGGTTGCTCTCGACGTACACGATCCGGCGGCGCTACCGCGCGTTCCGCAACCTCCACATCGAGATGACGCGATTGCTGAACGAATACGCCAAGCAGGCCGACGGCACCGCGCCGCCGGCGTCGTCGTCCGATGCCGGCGTGCCGCTGAGCCCCGCAAGCCAGCGCCAGCAACACGCGTTCACGCGGGTCGTGCTGCCGCCGCTGCCGAGCGCCGGCGTCTGGACTTATTTAAAGCGCCACGACGTGCGCCTTGTCGAGCAGCGCAAGCGCCGGTTCCAGGAGATTCTGCGGATCGCGATCCGCCACCCCGCCACCCGCAACAGCGCCGTCATGGACGCATTCCTCAGCGTCGCGCCGAGCGAGATCTCGCAGCGCGGATCCTCGTACGTGTCGCTCCAGGACTATAGTGTACCCGTGTTTGACCGCCAGCGCGAGTCAGTCGAGCGCAGGCAGCGCAAGATGAAGGTGCTGGAGACGCGCCGCCAGAGCACCAACTCGGAAGCCGGCAGCGCAAGGTGAGAGGAGACGAACAAATGGACCATTCACCGCGTTGCCAGTCGCGATTCCCACGCACCAAGCAACACACAGCCCTCGTAGTATCAGATCCATTTGTATTTAGTAAGCCGCCCCCTTAGGAATCTCATGTGTGATTGCATATCCATCAACGAGCTCTCTCCACTCGGGTCGTCATGTTCGTCGACACTAGACTCGGGCTGTTGGGGTAGCCATGTCACTAATTAAAGAGTGACATTATTAAACCTCATTATTTCAGCCATGTGACACACTGTGCCCCCCCAAAGGTCCCACTTTTTCGCATGCGTCATTTTGTCCCATCGCAACGCGCACACAAAACGCCCCCGCCTTGTTACAACCACACGGCCGACAGACAGCCTTGCGCGTGGGTGCGCGCAAAAAAAAAAACCTCGCCCGTCCATACAAACGCCAAGTCACAAAAAGGCATGACCAAGCAGTGACCATCACTCCCATTTCCCCACGTCGCCCCGCCTGCAATGGCCATCTGCCCGCCCATTTCGCCCCTCATCAAGCCAGAGAGGAGGAGGGGGGGAAGAGGGCACAGCCATTTCACCCAAAAGGAAACCTTGGTGTGCGAGGCGAAGCGACCATGGAAGGCACGCGCGTGTATGTGCCGGACGCGCGGCTCGTGTGGATCCCGGCGACGGTCGTGGGCGTCGAGGAAGGCGGCCAGGTCTTCCACGTGCGCGTGGACAACCCGCGGCGCACGGTGCTGGACAGCGGCGGCGACGCTGACGAAGATCCGGCCGACTATGTCGGGGGCTTTGCCGCGGCCTACGGCGACGATGCCAGCGAGGACCGCGTGGTCGACCTGCG
This sequence comes from Pythium rishiriense, assembly GCA_023335895.1. Classification (NCBI taxonomy): domain Eukaryota; phylum Oomycota; class Peronosporomycetes; order Pythiales; family Pythiaceae; genus Pythium; species Pythium rishiriense. Next base: position 9,061 of record JAADVT010000355.1, read on the forward strand.
CAAGGACGGCATGCCCGACACGCTGCCGCTCCAGAACAGCCCCGGCGATTTCGTGAACAAGAACAAGAAGCGCAACCCGGAGGCGATCGCGGCCGCGACGACCGTGCTCGGCCAGGCGCACATGAACGCGACGACCGCGACGGGCGCCGAAGACATGTGCGAGCTGCACCATCTCCACGAGCCGGCGATCGTGTACAACGTGCGCGACCGATTCTTTGCGCAGGCGCCGTACACGTACACGGGCAACATTGTCGTGGCCGTAAACCCGTACCGCTGGATCAAGCCGTTGTACACGGAGGACCTGCGCACGCTGTACATGACGTATCCTCGCGATGTGCTGCCGCCGCACGTGTACGCGACTAGCGCGGAGGCGTTCCACAACATGAAGAACCATCGCATCCCGCAAAGTATCCTGGTGAGCGGCGAGTCTGGCGCCGGTAAGACGGAGACTGTCAAGATCATGATGGAGCACCTTGCAAGCATTTCGATGTCGTACGCAAAGAAGCTGCAGGATAAGGCGGCCAAGTCGACCGACCTGACGAATGTCGCCGCCCTCGGCCATCACAGTATCGTAGAGAAGGTGCTCAAGAGTAACCCTCTTTTGGAAGCGTTCGGCAATGCCAAGACCATTCGAAACGACAACTCGAGTCGATTCGGTAAGTTCACGCAGCTTCATTTCAGCTCCGATTACTGCTTGGTTGGTGCGGAGTGTCGACACTACCTGCTGGAGAAGTCACGTGTCGTGAACCAAGCGACTGGAGAAAGGAACTACCATATTTTCTACCAGCTTGTGAGTGCCCATGAAGAGAAGTATGGTTTCTCAGAGACTTCGTCAGCGCGCGATTTCCGGTATCTCCAAGACGAAGAGATGCTGCTTGACGGTCAGACCGATTTGGAGCGTTATCAAGTCACACGCGATGCGCTTTCGACAATTGGAGTAAGCGAGACTGAGCAAGACGGATTGCTACGAGCGTTGAGCGGTATTTTGCGTTTGGGTGAACTTGAGTTCGTGCCTCTTGAATCTGACAAGAATGATTCTAGTCAGCCGGTGGCTTCATTGGACGTGTCCGTTGCCGACGGTGCTCAGAAGCAAATGATTAAGGCTCAGCAGCTTGAGATCCAGAAGTGCGCAGAGTTCTTGGGTGTGGAGGTTGCGACGCTTGGTCAGAAGATGTGCAGCAGAACTGTTCGAGCACGCCAGGAGGTCTACACTGTTCCGTTGTCTGCGCTTCAAGCTGGAAATAATCGAGATGCGCTGGCAAAGGAGCTTTATGCGCGACTATTTGCCTACCTAGTTCGACGTGTGAACAAGAGTATCTCGGGTTCGATGCGTTCAAGCAAGACTCCGTCGTACCTGCACATCGACTTGCTTGATATCTTCGGTTTCGAATCATTCAAGCGGAACAGTTTTGAGCAGTTTTGCATTAACTTTGCAAACGAAAAGCTTCAGCAAAAGTTCACACTCGATGTTTTCAAGACAGTGCAAGAGGAATATACGAAGGAGCAGGTTGGCTGGGAGTTTGTGAAGTTCAAGGACAACCAAGATATGCTGGACCTTCTCGAAAACTCGATGGGTTTGATGGCGTTGCTGAATGAAGAGTGTGTGCGTCCGATGGGCAGTGACGTGTCCTTCGCATCAAAAATCGCGACGTTGCATGAATCCCATCCTCGACTGGAGAAAATTCGCACGAGCCAGACGCAGTTCATGCTTCATCACTACGCCGGACCAGTCACGTACGATGCAGAGGGCTTTGTGGAGAAGAACCGAGACTCGCTCCAGTCTGATCTGTTAGATTTGCTCGCGAAGAGTAACAACAGCCTCATCGCCGGAATTTTCGGTGCACGCGCGAGTGGTCTGTACTCAGATGATGATCTTGCTGCTGTCTTTGCTGCCGCAACGAGCGACGACGGTCGCAGGAGCTCCACAGGAAGAAAAACGTCGACTTTTATGCAAGAAACGGTTAGCTACAAGTTCAAGGCTCAACTCGCCCTTCTCATGAACGACATTTCGGCAACCGAAGTTCACTACGTTCGCTGCATCAAGCCAAACTCGAAGAAGAGCCCTCACTCGTACGAGATTGACGCAGTTGTGAGCCAGCTTCGGTGTGCTGGTGTCATTGAAGCAATTCGAATCACTCGTGCAGCATTCCCGAACAAACTAAGCCACGAGAAGTTCCTTCGAAGATTCGTTTTGATGAAGGACGGGAGCGAAGGAACACTGTCGGACTCTACGGCGGCGGCAGCTTGCGAGAAGCTCGTGCAGAAATTGCTCGGCGATGACTTCAAGCGAAGTGACGAAACAGACAAGACGCCACTTTATGTGGTGGGAAAAACTCTCGTTTACTTTGGTAAGGACGTGCTAGAGTATCTTGAGCAACGCCGTACGCTCTTCGTCCATGATTGCGCCGTTAGGATTCAACGATCTGCTCTCCGCTGGTACGCGCGCAAGCGTATGGCCAAGCTTCGCAAGATGATTGTCACGTTGCAAGCTATCCAGAAGCGCCGAATTGCGCGTCGCAAGTTTGTTGACATCCGCCAGAAGTGTATCAAGATTCAGAGCTTATGGCGCGGGGTTCGCTCCCGCCATCGTGCTGCGTTCTTGCTCAGATTCAAGATGGCTACTCGAATCCAAGCAGCTTATCGTGCATACAAGGCCCAACAGCGCTTCAACCGCTTCCGCGAAGCAGTAATCAAGGTACAGGCCAAGAAGAAAATGAAAAAGCAAGTGGACAAGTATCAACAACTTCTCAAGGAGAAGCAGGAGCACACCATCATGGAGAATGAAGTAGCCTTGCTGAAACAGCGATTGGAGGAAGAAAAGCGTGCGCGGTCAGAGATCGAAGCCGTGAACTCGAACCTCCAAAAAGAGCTGTCTGTCGTCCGTCAATCAAGTGCGACACTTTCCGACGGCGATCAAAACGCGCCTCCTCATGGACAACCAGCAGTGAGTAAATCCCGCCAGCTCAATGAGAAGGATAGCGCATCTTTCCAAGAAGAGTCGAAGCTCTTGGATGATTCAGAGCGTATGATTGACTATCTGAAAAAAGAAGTAACCAAGGGACGGGACCTTATTGTTGCTCTCACGCAAGAGAACGAGAACCTCAAGATCGAGAACAAAAAAGTCAAAGATGCTTACGCAGCTGCTGGTGCTTCTTTTGCCGCCTTGAACCAACATAACAAGCAGCAGTCAAAGGCAAACCTTCGACTGATGAGCACCCACGCTGCTCTCATCAAGTCCCAGGAAGAGAAGATGAAGAAGTATCAAAAGCAAATTGCTGATCTGAAGGAGGACCTCAAGATGCAACGAAGCGTGTATTCGGCGGAATTGATGGCGCGAGTCCAACAGCAGGATCTCCTGATTGAGATGGTGCGGTTGTCAGAATCATATAGCGTTCCGGAGGAACTGCTGGAGAAGATGCGATCGATGATCGAGAATTCAAAGCCTCTCTACAACAACGGAAACGGCAAGCCCCCACTTGCAAGACAAGAGTGAGTATCGCAGTAGCACGAACGGTTCTTGTTTAGGTTGCTGATATGTTTTGTTTTTATGGAGCAGTTCAAACGGTTCGGCGACTTACAACAGATCCGGTCGCTCAGATACCATCTCCTCTACCGGCCCGGTGTCGGTAGCTGTATCTCAGCAATCAACTGCTGCGAGCTCTGCGAGCTCAGGGCAGATGACTCGGCCTGGCCGCCGGGCTACCATCGACTCGGTCTTGATGAACCCTCCGCTGCCTCGCAACCTTGTCGACAACGTGCAAGTTCCATCAAACCATAATGGGCTCTCGGAAGCGGACCTACAGTACCAAGAACGCGCAACTTGGGTGTCCAGTGGAACGCGAGCCAGCGTGTACTATGATGAAGACACACGTGGCCGAAAATCCCGTATTGGAGGAATGTTCAAGAAAATGTTCAAGAAGGAACCGAATGCAAACGGCGAGTATCAGTAAGCTGTGGGATTGCAAGAAGGGTCAGAGAGTCCAAATGGAGACACAATGTGTATAGAAGTGCGCTAGACAGATGAAAGTGTGAGCTCGCGCACAAGTGACGAAAATGGATATGTGAGTGATTCTCTGTGTGGAAATCTGCCTGATCCCTCTCAGGTTAGAAGTCAAACGGGTCGATATCCGGTCCGGGTGCTACGACTGACTTCGCCTCCTCTGCTTCTGCTGGCTCCGCCTCCCGCGTGGTATTCGCCGAACCGACTTCCGCGCTGGCGTTACTTTTGACTGACCATTCACCCCCACGCTTTCTCCACTCTCGGATCTCTGCCTTCAGCCTCGCGTCCGGAGTGAGCTGAGCCAACGTGAGCGGCTGACCGGTAAGTGGGCATCGGTTGCCGAAGTCACGGATCCAAACCTCGATCACCTTGCGCTCGAAAACTTGGCCGTAGGGACTACGCAACGGGTCTTTCAAAAGCTTTCGAGTCACGTCGCATTTGAACTCGGACGGTACGTCACTCGGCGCCTGTTTGCGCTTCTTCTTGTGGTGCTTAGACTTGGATGGCGACTGCGGTTTTTCCTCGGATTCCTCATCGTCCGCAGTATCAGCATCTTTGATAGCGATGGCCGGTACCGCCGAGCGCGCATCGAGGCTCGGCAAGTCTCCCAGCAATGCGTAATCCTCTTTCCGAGACAACGGCGCGACGGCGATCGCGGATTTGGCAGGACTCTTTTGGCGCGCCGACGACTCGGTCTCGACTTCCTCATCGTCTCTGTGGTGTTTATCATGTGACGACGCCGACGGCGCTTGGTCTTTCATTAGATCGTCAAGAATCACACGGATTTCGCTCCAGATCGTCAGGTCGCGCGCAACGGACCCTTTGTTGGTCTTGAGCATCACGTCCACGCCGTATACGATCAGCTGCTTGACGATACCGATCCGGTTGTGGTACGCAGCCTCGTGGAGCGCTGTCCAGCCGATATTGTTAACGGCGTTGAGGTTGACTCCCCATTCGAGCAGCACTTTGACCGTGTCCGCGGCGCCTTGGCGACACGCCTCAGCCAATGGCCGCTGCCCCGGGTACGGGCACATGGCGAACTCGGGGCAAATGACGTCGTGCTTGGCCCCGGCTTTGAGCAGCTCGCGCGCGACACTGGCGTAGTTTCTGTGGCAGGCCTCGTACAGCGGCGTCCAGCCCACGGTGTTCTTGGTGTTGACCTCGGCGCCAGCGCGAATCATCTTCAACGCGAGTGCCTCCAGGCCGTACGCGGTCGCGATGTGGAGCGGCGTCCATCCGCACGAAAACGCGCCTGGTCCCCGCTTTGTGACTAAGTTCAAGTCGGCGTTCTGCTTGACGAGCTCGTTCAAGATGGTGATACCAGCTTCCTGTGCGTTGAGCGTGTGGGCGGCGGCGTGGAGTGGCGTCCAGCCGTCATTGTTGGGCTGGTTCAGCGTCGCTCGGTCCAACACGATCTTGTCGCCGGCGACGTAGACGACCAAGAAATCGTCGTTCGACTCGGCGGGGCTGTCGTCTTCCTCATCGGGAGCCGTAGGCTTGGGCGTCGGTTTTACGACCGCGCCGTCCGCATCGATGAGCTGCGGGATATCGTCGTCGTCGCAGTCGTCGTCGTCATCATCTTTGTCGGGCGCGCGGACAAATAAGACCATCTGCCCGCCTTGGAACGTGCGTGGCTGCTGCTTCTTGGGGCCGACGTGGAAGTCGTACAACCGGTACATGTCTAGCATCCAACACGTTGGTTACCACCACCACATGAGTATCTCGACGCAGCCCAGTGTTTGAAAGTCGTCGACGCACCTGGGAATCGAACGTAGCGTGGGTCCAGGCCCTGGACCATTGCCTCGCCGAGGATCATGGTACATGCGATCATCTGCTCGAAAGCCGCCTGGCTGGAGGCGCCGCCGCCCATAGCTGCTACGTGTCGATTCTCGTGGCGTCGGGCAAGGTAGCAACTGAGGACGCGATCAACGGACCTCGCTCTCCGCTGTGCGGCGATCTTCGGGGTGTGACCTTTCGAGAACAGTCCGGAACGACGACGTGACACTTCAACGAGATCCGTTGGACTTCCACCGGTTACAACGACACACTGCTGCTCATGGGGCAGCGATCATGGCGACCAATGGAAATATACGAGAGCCTGATGATGCGGACGACGACCATAACCCGCCGTCACAAACGTTGGCGCCACTCGTAGTCTCCTCGCCTCCTCGCCACGCGGTCTCATCGCTTCGTGTGAGCCAAGAACGGCGTACCCGCGTGGCCGACGACTGGAGCGAGCGGTGCAATGCCGAAGAAGCTGACGCGCGCGCCGAAGCCATGCGCATCGAGCGCCAGCTACGCGCGGCGCTGGAGTCGACCAAGCACCTCGGCGCGCCGAACGCGTTCCGCACGGCAATCTGCATCGACGTGCTGAGCCAAGTGAGCTCGAAATATCCGCGCTTCGAAGAGGTTATGAGTATCCTCCAGAGGGAGGTGGCCAGCGCCATGTATGTGACGCCTCCGGTCCATGCACCTGGCGTGGTGGCTACGGAAGATACCGGTTCCGAGGAAACCAAGCAGCAGCAAGCCCAAGCTGCGCGCGTCCAGAGGTACTTTGAACAACCTACGTTCTTCGCTCAGCTCAAGCAAGTGCTCGAGCGGAAGGCCAAGCTCCAGTCGCAACTCGACGGGCTGGACGCGATGCATGGCCTCATGCTCAAGCAGCTCCGCCATGAAGAGCGCATGGTCGAGAAGGTCGCGACCCGGTGGGCTCGGGTCGTGCTCAAACAGACGCTCATGGACTGGAAGAAGATTATCGTGCGCAAAAAGTACACGCGTGTACTGCTCGGGAAGACGAGTGCGCGCTGGGGGAAGCAGCGATTGTTGCGACTTTTCCGTCAGTGGATCCAGTTTACAAAATCCAGTAAAGTCTCCAAAGTGCGCGAAATGATCCAGCACTGCGGCGATCAGACGCGCGACTTGGAGGAGTTGCTGACCAAGATGGAAGGCCAGATCGAGACCGCCAAGTCCGAAACTCGAAGCCATCGTGAGCACTACGACTTTGCCAAGCGGCAGATCTTATCGCTGGAGGAGTTGCTTGCGCAACTTGAGCAGCGTGTACACAGCTCCAATGAGCGCAAGCTCCAGGCAATCGCGAACGAGTGGGGCCGTGTGTGCCTCGCGTTTGTCGACTGTCAACTGGAGTACCTACAGAACATGCTCAGTGCGCTTTCGCTGGACCAGTACGCCGACCCGTCGCTGTTGCTGATGAAGGGGGAAGAGCTTTCCGACTTGCTGCGTCTCCCAGCGGACGCACTAGTGTTACGATGGATCAACTTTCATCTGTCCAAGTGTACGACATTCCACTATTACGAATCCAGTCCGATCGGGTTTATACAGAATTTCAGCTCGGATATGAAGAATAACTACGTGCTTCGCCACGTTCTCCACAGATTAATCGACCAAGCCGAACAAGTCGCGAAAATCGTGAACGAGGTTCCAGTCCCACAAGCCGCTGTTTCCCCACCGAGACACAAGAGTGTGGACGACTCGGTCGCTTCGATCTCCCAGCGAAAGCTGACTCCCTTTGCTGGCAAAGACGAACTCAGATCCGCATTGGAAGACAAGATCAAGCCCAGTTGTCCACCGTTCCTTAGCGCGCAAGCCGTGGAGAACGAGATTCCCAGTGATTTGGCGTTCGCACTTTTCAGTTTTCTCGCCTGCGAGCATCCGTCGTTATTTCCAACCGTGGTCCGGGAAGGTTCGAATGTCGAGTCTTGCTTGTGTCCGTGGCAGGAAGCACAACTCGCGCTCGACCATGCCCAGACAAAATGGACGCAGATTCGCTCGCAGTGGACAGAGCTCCAGACGCCATTTGCGATTCGAGAAGTCGCGCCAGCGGCCCCAGATCTCACGACACCGCCACACCTACTCGTGCGAGGCAATATCGCGCTGCAGAATGCCGTTAACATGGTCCAGTACGCTTGCTCCAGACGAAGCGTCGTCATGAAAGTGTGGGGCTGTTTGCAACGTACGATCCAGCAAGACGCGATGCGCGTGCTGGTTAACCGCGGTCGCCAAGAGCCGCCGTGGGAGATGATCGACCGTCGCCTGTGGCGGGAAAAGTATATGCTCACGACACTTCAAGTGCCGAAACTTGTGCTCGCACTTGGGAGCACCGAGGATGGGTCTACTGGGAAGGCCGCTCACAGCGAAGCTTTGGAATGCGAGCTGTTTGAAATCGAACACGTATTGAATGAATTCTATGACGAGCTGCGACGGGTGTATCGGTACTACGCCAGCATTGACGCCGAGCTCCAGCGAACCGACCACTTGCTGCGGCACCACAAAGCTGGTGCCCCGGCAATCCATCGCGACGTCCAAGACGAAGAGCGATTTTTTCGAAAGATCTCCATGTCGATGTCGCTGGTCGAGTTCCACGTGTTCCTCAAAGACTGTCGTGTATTTGGAACCGCGCGGCCATTTCCCTATGAGTTCATTGAGCGAGTATTCGAGCAAGTCAACTCGGAAGTTGCCGCATCCGCCCAGATCGCGCATGCGCCTGTGAACGATGCACTACACGATCATAACCTGAGTGAGATGACGCCGGCCGAGTTTGTGGAGGCGCTCGTGCATATCGCGCGAAGTAAGTATGTGCGATTCCGCCACGCGACACAAGTCGCGACGATGACGCTCGCGCAACGCTTTCGTCGGATGCTGGTGGACGTTGTTTTACCGAACGCTATGCAAGAGAAAGAGCGGGTCAATGTGTTCCATGAGCAGCTGCTTGCGGGCCCGTGCCGAGACGTGCTCGCCAAGCACCAGCGTGCGCTTCAGGCAGTTTACACGCGTTTTGCAGATCTTGGATTCAGCGTCGAGAACAAGACCAAGAAGCAGAACCGCATGCTTTCGGTTAACGGGCTCGTCGTGTTGCTCAAATACTTCGGCATGCTACGCGAAAACTTTCTGAATCTAGATGAAGTGCAGCACATCTTGTCCGAAGTGCTCCAACTTGAACGAGACGGGATCCAGTTAGACCTGCAAGTCGTCGATCTGTGTCTCGCCGCACTGAAAGACGGACTTGAGCATCAAGACCCTTCAATTGAGCGGCCCAGTGGGTCCAAAACGGTTGAAGATATGCTCTTTATCACGTTTGCGGAATTCATCGAAGTCTTGGCGGCTGTCGCCTGTTATCTTCGGCCCGACGCCTTTGTACCGCTCGCTGACAAGCTTGACGATTTCTTCACGGAGGAGCTCCAGATACAATCCGCTGCCCACCACATGCATCCAAATCGGGAGAAGCTCTGATCCCATCATTGATAGGCGGGGGCCTAAACTTGGCGCCGTGCGAGGCTGACCCATTCTTATCGATTTGAGAAACCACTGGCGATCCATTCATCCATCTGCCGTCGCTCGCCGTGAACCAATCTCGTTTGCTTCGTAGTGCACGTCTTGAGCATTACACGACACCTCGAACGATATATAGGACGATGGCGCACGCGCGTGTGGGATTCTTTGAGAGCCTAAACCCTCTCGGTCTGCTAAAGGACGCGAAGCAGTTCACGGTACAGGAGTTCTTGCGCGATTTCTACACCAACCGCGGCCTCCTCGACAAGCTCAAGGACGTCGACGCACTCGTTGCAGCTTATGGACACGATCTCAATCAGCTCTACGCGCTACTGGACAACAAGTACGTGGACCAAACGCACCAAGGTGACGAATGTAAAGACAAACGTCAGCTCACCTTCCGAGTTCTTTTACTTGTCCAGGTACGGAACGAACTATGTCAAGAGTCCGCCGCCCATCATTGATGCGCAGACGCGCCCGTGTGAACCGGTGACACCGACTGTAGCGAGCACTTCTGCGGTCACGAGCCCGCGCGCGGCAACCGGCAAGCCGCCAGTCAACAAGAGTAAGTAGCGCATTTCTTGATACCCGTGTGTGATCGTAGGAGTTAACGGTTCATGTGGAATGGATGGGTAAATAGTCATCATGCTCGGTAATTCGGGTGTTGGCAAGACGAACCTGCTTAGTCGGCTCAACAAGGGCGAGTTTAGCGAGGAATTCACGTCCACGATCGGTGTCGAGTTCTTGACGCATGTCACTCAAGTCGATGGCACGGATGTGAAAGCGCAAATCTGGGATACGGCTGGCCAGGAGCGCTTCCACGCGATGATGGCGACCTATTACCGAAAGGCTGTGGGTGCGCTGTTGATTTTTGACGTGACCAGCCGTGCAAGTCTCCAGGGAGTCGAGAAGTGGCTTGAACAGTTGCTGAACGTCGCCGAGCCGGGGCTCCACGCTGTACTAGTGGGCAACAAATGCGACATCCCACCGGGGCAGCGCGCCGTCTCCACGGAGGAGGCCCAGCAATTCGCGGCTGCGCACCACATGTCGTACGTCGAGACGTCCGCCAAAACGGGCCAGAATGTCGAACAGGCTTTCCACTCACTCATTTCCTCGATCCATCGCACGCAGCTCGCGGAGGCGAGCGTCGCGCAGTATCCGCACCAGTCAATGGCCACAGTCAACTTGGGCCAGTCGACCGGATCCTCATCTTTTTTCAACGACGGCTGCAAGCTGCTCTAGGTAAATCCTACCATCGGACCTGACCCAATCATTTAATATTTTTTTTATAAATCGTATTTATCTTCTTCTCCTCTATGTCGCGCTTCGCACCGCGCATTTGGCCGCAAATGCGAGCAGCTCATCCAACTTTTCGTACACTTCGTGGCTATTCGTGCGCTCCGAGGGCTTGGTCGAGCAGACCATGTCGAGGTGGTCGAGCAGCAAGCGCTTGGTGTCGTCGTACTGGTCGAGCAGTTCGTTGAGCTGCTCGACCTCTTCGCGCAGCGCCTCCGCGTACTCGCGCTTGAGCCCGTCCTGGATCACAAATGGATCGACGTCAAATTCCTCTTCCCCGTCTGGGTGATTGTTGTCCGTCCCCAACGGGCGTCCTAGTCGAAGTGGCCGTCCGTGGCGCTGCCGATGTTGCTGGCTGTGCGGCCGTAGTGCCAGCGCGGGCTTGCGAGGCACGAACTCGCGCAAGCGACCGTCGCTCTGGACGCGCGCCTCACTCGTGCGCAGCTCGCGGCGCAGCGAGTGCATCGCGTGGATGTCCATGAGCTGCGGGTGGTAGGCGTCGGCGTCACGCGGAGTTGCGGCCTCCTCGGCCTCGAGCTTGGCGACCTCGAGCGCGAGCCACGCGTCTTCCTCTTCGTCGTCATCCGACGACACGTGCTCACGCGCAGCCGCGAGCTGCGGTGTGAACTGCTCGCGTCCCGAGGCCGTGGTGTCTCCATTCGTCTGCATCACGGTCTCGCAAAATGAGGAGCCGTTGTGCTGTCAGCTTCCCAGGAATAAATGCCACCTCAATGCATATGGGTACTCTGTGAATGTAGCCACATTGAGCTACCCGAGTACAAATCGACATGACATTTTGACGTTTTTACTCCCAAAAGGTAATGAGTAAAAACGTCAAAACTGCAGCAGTTTAAACGTCAAAAATTGTATTTTGGAGTATTTACTGGAGTAAACACGTCGAAACGGCATCAGTTTAAACGCCCAAAAATTGAATTTTGGAGTATTTACTGAAGTAAAAACGTCAAAATCAGTTTAAACGCCAAAATCAGTTTAAACACCAAAATCAGTTTTTACTCCTGAATGCAGTAAAAACCGAAATGCGAAAGTAGCGGAGGTGCGAAGGAATTTACCTACGACAGCGATCGAAGTACATCTGCCGTTGCTTTAGCGGTCTCTGCCGCGGAAAGCGACGCAACCAGCTTGATCGTTGCAAGTGCGCACAATATCAAGAATATCAAGGAGTCGAATAGGCTCGCAGAGATCACTTCCGACCCAAAAAGCATGAGGGCGAGCGGCATGACGAAGAAGTTCGTGATCGTGACTTGCGAGATGTCGTTGGGCACGATCTGGAGCGCAAAGGCCGTGGCCACGACGAATAAGGCGCCCCCCAGGGCTCCGGACGCGAGCGCACACTGCACCATGATGCCGTGATCAGCGGTTCGCGTTGATCCCAAGGCGAAGACCGCGACAGCGAGTGAGAAGACGAAGAGTAGCGTACCCACGCGGCTGGGCTTGCGCGGGATCGCACCTGCCATCAGCAAGCCGAGTCAGAATCGAGCGTTTGACGGTATGGATACTTCCTCAGAGCTCAAACTTTACCGGAATGTGTGGAGACTGACATGGGGCGGCAGCGTTGTATGAGCAGTCTAGAGGAGTTCAGCTTGTGGTTGAGACAGCAAAAACTGGAATGAATCGACTCACTAGATGCTCTCTTGTCGAGAAGAATGTACGACCGGCTGATGTGTGGCGTTGAGTCTGAAAACTTCCATCTATCTAGATCAATCTCGTCGTGAAAGGAGGCAACAGTTGATGGTTCCCATCCATTAAAACAGCACTCTTTGCATTTGCAATCTCTCTCTCCAAAAGCACCACTGTCACTCTCTCTCTCTCTCTCTCTCTCTCTCTCTCTCTGTCCCTTTTTGATTACCAGTGCGAAGCGCTGAGGCCTATCGAGCGCAGTCAGATGAAACACCCAGCACATCGTGGCCGTGACCAAGGTTCTGTTGGTTTGCTCCGGTCCAGCGTACCCATATCACAAAGAGAGGTAACGTTTATCGTATTACAGAGGTTATACAGTACCCCCTCCCCATTCTTGTCCTCGATTTTTTGGCGCGTCCAGCATTTTCCCCTTTCCTTTGGATTTTCGAAAGCGCACGTCACCAGGAGGGGAAACCGGCACGTGTCCGTGCCGTCTTTGGGCCCGATCCACTTCTCCGACACACGTCTCGAGCCGTCGGATCCGATGGACACGACCGGTAGCGTGCGTACGCCGCGACGGAAGCGCGCGCGCAACGAAAACCGCGCCGTGGCGGCCGTCACGGGAACCCACCACGTGCCGACGACCTCGACCACGACGCCACCCCCTGGACGGCGCGCCAAAGACGACGGCGCGCGCGTCGTGTGGCGCGACTCGCCCGCCGACAAGCAGATCCGCGTGTCGGGCACGGGCAAGCTCGCGCAGCAAGAGGAAGTCCAGGGCTTTGTGGGCCGGCTCGCGCGCGCGAGCGGGCGGCAGTCCCCCGCGGGGCTCACGCCGACCACCGGGCGCGACCACGCCACGGACAGCGACGACGAGGGCGGCAGCGGCCACGGCGATAGACGGAAAACAAAGAAGAAGAACAAGAGCGACGGGCCGTCCAAGCGGTCGTCGCTGACGCGGCTCGTGCCCGCCGTGGGGGTCGCGATCACGCCGCCGCAGCACGACCACCATGGCTCCAACTCGAGCGTGTCGCGCCACATTCTGTTCAGCCCCGACTCGGAGCCAGACAAGGCGCACAGCCGCCAGGCGGCTGGCGTTGCTTCGGCACCGACGGCTGTACGGCAACGACCCATGACGCGCTCGTCGTCTCAATCCGGAGAATCACAAGACGAGCTCGCGCTCCTGGATCAACTCGACGAACGACTCTCGCGGGAGACACCCAGAGATGGTGACCAGCGAACGGTTTGTCCGCGTCCGTCGTCAACTGTGGACCCCCAGAAAGCACAGCGTACGTCTCGAGTGCCAGATCCGGCACCGGCGTCCACGTTTACCACACCCCCACGACACAACGCTACCCGCATCGAGTCATCGGCGACGAAAGTGACTCCACCTGCCGTGCAACAAAAGCTCGAGTTCGAGTCACCCGACTTCACAGAGGAATCATGGGAGCTGCTGGATCAGATCGAGCTCGAGGCAAGCCAGCAAATCGCGAGTCGACGGAACGAAGGCTTTTCACAATCAACGCAGTCCCAGTTCTACTCCCAACAGGTTTTTGCACCTGCTCCTGCTCCTCGTCCATTGCGTAATTCTGGTATAGTATCAGCGACTAAACACACTGTTTCCCCATCCTACAAAGCGCCGTCGGAATCGCATCCGGTGGTAGTCACGCCACACGACACTTCCAAGGTGCAAGCCTCACCATCTGTCGACAAGCGATTAGAATTCGACGAAGCTGTATCCTTCGGCCAAGGCAAAGCAAGCACTCCTACGCGCGGGATGGATGTACGTGATGAGGACTTTAGGCGGCTTCTGGTACTCGAAGTCGATCGGGACCCGTATCATCGTCGTGTGATATTGCGTCTGCTTGACGAGGAAGAAAATCACGTCGAAATCGAACTCCTTGACGATTGGTTTGATACGGTCGTGGATGCTGGCGATACGATACATCTCATTTTGTCCGACCAAGACAGGTCTGGATTTTTCTCTCAGGACGCCCCGCCCCGAGTTCTCCGAACACCTGGATCCGACAGGCAACGAATTGTTGTCGACAACGATCATCACCTCGTGATTATCCATCCCGACATATTGGTATGAACTATCGTCGCTATCATCATCGTACTCGTGCTGACGTCTTTGCTGCTTTTCATTGTAGGTTTCACCCACGAGCGTTACAACAAGCTTTGGGTGCCTTCGACGTGCTGTCCTTCGGGAGACGCTCAACGTATCCAGGCCGACAAATCCTAAGGCTTTGCTTGGAACGTTGAAGCACGAGCTATTTCAGCGTGCTCTCGAAAGCGACAGGCATGATGTGGAGTTCATGCTTTCGGAGGCACAACGGATAGTTTCGTTGAAGTAAGCACAGCACGTATACAGCGTTAAGGCCACAGACCCGACACAGGTACTGACACTGTGTCTAGTGTGTTGCAGCTGATTGAGAGCGGTGTGAATGAAGAAACCACCATCGTGGAACTCGGAAAGGTGATGCAAGACTACCAGAAGTGGCTAATGGACTCTAAGCGCGGAGGAGTGCAACTCAATCAAGCTCCGGGCAGTACGGCAACAAAAGTCCTCATTCGCCAGATAATGTCTGTCGAAGAGATGCTGTGGTCTATCAAGTGGGGCTTAAAGGGTGCAACGGACGCCACGGTGCTGGCTGAAATTTCTTCAATGAGCGAAGATATAGTTCTTCCACTCGAACTGAAGACTGGAAGCAAAGCGTACGGGGGTGTTGAGCATCAAGGTCAAGTTATGCTCTACACGCTGATGCTCAGTGAACGATATCGACGGCGGTGCCAAGATGGATTGCTGATGTATGTTCCTGGGATAGAGACCAATCGAATATCTGCGATGGCTTCTCACGTCCGTGGCCTCGTAATTGCTCGGAACAAGTTCGCGACTGCTCTAGCACGAGTAAAAGCGCTGGGCAGTTCGTCATCGTCTCATCAGCAGCAGGCACTCCCAGCAATGCTTCGACGAAAGCGAGACTGCGAAAGGTGTTTTCAGGTCCAAGAATGCGTACTCCATCACGCAGCTGTGGAGAATGGGAGCGCAGAGTCTAGTGCTCTCGAGGAATTATTTGAGCGTCAAGTGGGCCACCTCGGAGAAACAGACTTGGCATACTTTCGGAAGTGGAATCGCCTTATTGATCTGGAGCATCAAAACGCGGACAAGAACCTTCGTGCGTTGTGGCTACAACCTGGTAGTCAGCGTGAGCGGGACCCAGATTCATTATGCATTTCGCAGCTTCGCCTATTCAGTGACAATCCAGCACCACGAGGAGCTTCGGGCTCTGCAACGATGAGAATTTTGCAGCTTCGAAGGGACGCGCGTGCTCCGCTCGACCTTGCCACTGCATCGCTGATCGAGAACCGCTTCCGTGTGGACGATCGTGTGATATTGTCGGTTGAGTCGATTGACGAGAAGAAGTTACTCGTCCATGTCGCTCGCGGCCGAATCGCCGGATTATCGAGTGAGTCTATCTTGCTCGAAACATTCCAGTCGATTCCGTCAGTGGTTGGCTTGGGCCAGTCAATTGTCGGCTCGGAGTACACGTGGCGAGTTGATAAAGACGCTATAGTGAGCGGCCTCAGTCGAGCAAAGGAGAATTTGGTGAAGCTTCTGGTTGGTCCAGCACCAGAGGAAACTTCGGAAGGCACTTCTCCCCATTTACGCTCGGACCTGCTGTCTAATGCCGTCTCTCAAATTTTGCCGTCGCAATCTCGCGATCAAGTCGGGGATATTCGGAGGCGTAAGTTAATCGTTCATCTGCTCAAGCCTCGATTTCGCTCCTCCAAGTTCATGGAGCTTCTGCAGCATCGCCAACCTAGTCATGGAAAACCAACTAACCTCAATGGGATGCGCACCCAACAGCTCTATGACGAGTTCTGCCGTCTGAACATTGATCAACAACGTGGTGTGATGAAGGTCCTCAATTCTCTCGACTACGCGCTGATTCTCGGAATGCCCGGAACCGGCAAGACATCAACAATTGCGTTCACTGTGAAGGTTTTGGTCTTTTTGGGCTTCTCGGTGCTCATTACTAGTTACACGCATTCAGCCGTGGACAACCTGCTTTTGAAGCTGCTCCACTCCGACTTTCCCATCATTCGAGTCGGAAGCTCCAAGCAGGTACATCCATCACTAGTTCCGTACACATTGGAACACAGCATTCGCGATGGAAGCGGCGGTAACATGTCCGTCACGGATGTTGAAGCTCGAATCAAAGAGGCAAAAGTAATCGGCTGCACGTGCCTGGGGGTAAACAACCACGTGCTCTTCTCGAAGCGGAGATTTGATTTCTGCATCGTAGACGAGGCGACACAAACGACAGAACCAGTGGTGCTCGGGCCTCTCCGTTGTGCCGACACATTCGTTCTTGTTGGAGATCACTATCAACTTCCCCCGTTGGTGTCCAATGCGCAGGCGAAGAAAGAAGGCATGGACGTCAGCCTGTTTCGAAGGCTGTCAGAGGCGCACCCTGAAGCCACACAGCAGCTCAGCTACCAATATCGGATGAACAGCGACATCATGATGCTGGCAAATCGTTTGGTATATGCAGACAAGCTCAAGTGCGGATCACACGAAGTGTCCGCGAACCAACTGACTCTCAGTCTACCCATTGGCCTTCGAGCACTGAAGATCCAAGACTCCTGGCCTGTTCAAGTTCTTGAAGATCACCACGGCGTTCAGTTCCTCAATACAGACGGGGTCCCTGGCGTTGGCGAGGTATCGGCGAGCAGCACTCAAGGGCGTGGTCGAAAACTAGAGAATGTTGTTGAGGCTCGTGTGCTTGCAGGCCTCGTCCAGATTCTCATTGTCGGCGGTGTCCCGCCATCAGAAATCGCTGTCATTTCTCCATTCCGAGCTCAAGTTTCGATGATCGTACGGCAGGTCCGTCAAACAATGGGTCCTGCTGCGGCAGAGACAGTTGAAGTCAGCACGATCGACAAGTACCAGGGCAAGGACAAGAATGTGGTGCTGGTCTCGTTTGTTCGGTGCAACTCGGAAAACAACGTTGGCGAGTTGCTCACTGACTGGCGACGCATCAACGTTGCATTGACGCGTGCCAAGCAGAAGCTCATTCTCGTCGGCTCAAAGCGAACTCTTCAAGCCGGGAGCTCTCTTTTCAACACACTCATCGAGTTGGTCACCAGCCAACAATGGGAACGTACGCTGCCGCCTACTGCTTTGCGCACTCTTGACGATCTCGTCGCGATCGTCGCACCGCATGCGTCCACACGGCTGAACAACCAGCATCTCCACTCTTCCGAGCCGGAACCGGAGGCAGAACCATCCGCGTTGAGGTATCAGCGGGCCACTCAGGACATCGAAGCGCTCGTGCCCTCCGTCGTGCCCGTCGGACGCAACGCCATCGCTGCAAGCCACTCAAGAACATCAAGCCACCACATGCGGCATCCCATCACCAACGACATCATGGGCGAGTTCCACGGCCGCTCATCATCATGAGAAATCGCGGGTTTTTGGATTGAGGAAAAATCCATATCTATCTACAGCCGACATCCGTATATTATCCAGCTTCTATTTTTTTCGAGCTGCCGCCTGCTCGATCTTCTCTTCTCTGCCTTCCACCCGGCCTTCAACAGCTTGCTTTCTCCAGCCAGGTGGCGAGCGGCTGGCGCTTCCTCCTCTCTCTGCCGGCGCCTCTGCGTTTGCGAGGTTGCTTCCTCCCACCACGAACCGTCCATTCTATCTGTCGGTGCCGTAGGCTATGGACTCGTATCGCGCGTCAGCCGGCGAGAGTCTCCGCGCGCTGCTCGCGTGCTGCTTCACGGCCGCCCCGTGCGGCGGCGGCGACCGTGACGACATGTACCAGCAGCCGGGCGAGCGACGGCTTCCGTGGTTTCTCGGCGGTGACAGTGGCGACGCGCGCGCGGGCTCGGACGCTGACAAGGCGGCGGACGCGGACAAAGCCCCGCTGGACGATGTGCTCGCGACCAGCAGCACGGCGATCGCGCCGGGCAACCAGCCGCCGCCGCGCTGGTTCAAGGACGACCGCACGGCCGCGTGCGCGCAGTGCAACGGCGCGTTTGACCTGCTGACGCGGCGCCGCCACCACTGCCGCGCGTGCGGCGGCGTGTTTTGCCAGACGTGTAGCGCGCAGCGCGAGCGCGTGGTCAAGTTTGGCTTTGACGAGCCCGTGCGCGTGTGCCGCGCGTGCGCCGTGGACGCGCGCGCGCAGAACGAGTTTTACGCGCGCCACTTGCCGCTGCTCGAGCGCGGCGCCGTGTTTGTCAAGCACGGGCTGCTACGCAAGCGGCTCGTGGTGTTCAAGTTTGTGCGCGCCAAGCTGCTGTTCCAGTACCAGACGCTGGACGCCGAGACGCGCAAGCCCGTGCCCAACGAGATCAAGGCCTTTTTGCTCGACAGCATCATCGATGTCAAGCACGTGCCGATCGACAAGGAGAACGGCATGCTCGGGCTGCTGATCGTCGTCGGCCCCAATAACGAAGAGCACCGGCTCGATGCCACGACGCCCGAGCAGAAGCAGCAGTGGGTCGCGGCCATCGAGAGCGTGCGCACGTTGCGCGCCTCGCTTATCGCCAAGGAGCGCGACCGCCGCGCGCAGCACGCCCAGGCGCAGCACGCCGAGATGCTCAAGGCCACTGAGAGCATGCGCCGGCTCCAAGAGAAGAAGGACTCGTTCCACCAGGAGCGTATGCAGAAGCGCGCCGAGCAGCGTGAGCTGCTGCGCGCCAAGTACCAGCTCGGGTCGTCGTCGTCGTCGGTCGGCGCGACGACCGCGGCTTCGTAAAATCCCCTGTGGCGTGAAGCAAGGTTGGTAGTTTGCGTAATGAGAAGTTTACTTTGGATCGTTTTCGGAAGCGCTGGTGATGATACAGGGCCCAAGAGGCACATCCACCGAAAGAAGGCAAGGACTCGAGGAAGACAAAGCATGGCCGATGAAGACGTATGCGTGCCAAGCCTTTTGGAGGGAAGATGAGGCCAGTGGCTGAGCCGCAGTACGGTACACGGACAGCGACCACCGCTTCTTGGAGAACGGGACGAATCCGTCAAACGGAGACCCTCCCACGGGATCGTTCGCAGCGCACGTCCATGGCGCGAGCGCAGTTGACGTAACACGCTGGACGGCCATTGCGTCAGCCGCGTGGGCGGACGTGACTGAAATGCGTCAAGCGCCGTCGTGGCGTGCCCAATATTCCATGCGTCGTGGCGTTTCCATCGTCCTCGCCGGTGGCGATGCGCCACGACAGCCCTGGAGGTCGAAAGCCCGAAGAAAGAAGGGCGTGCGTGCATGCACCTCGCATGGCGACCGAGCCCTCGTCCGTGCCACTCACGCCGCTATTACGGAGAAAGAATCGCTGCGGCTGCGGGCGTGATCACCGAGGGTCCATGAAAGCGCGTTGTCAAACGGCCTCGCACCCACCGCTGTTGAGCGTCGCCCCACTACTTCCGTGGGCGGTCGGGGGAATCGTTGAAACCAGGCATTTTGGCTGGCGGTGGCAGTTGTGGGTGTACCGTTTTGACTCGATGGCGTTGAACCCAACATTTTAACCGTCACACCAGTGATGATGATGTCTGCTCGCAGGTGGAGGCACGCCAACGGTCTCCTCTACACAGACACACACACACTGATCGCGCCGCAAGCCACGATCTGTGAGGCTACTGAGATACGCACAAGATGCGATCGTATCGTTCATCGAGTCGGACGCTGGATTCCGCCGACCGATGAGAACGCGGCTGCCCACCATCGCTAACGTTGTGATCTTCTGACGCGTCGCGATCTGGGGACAACGGGCAGGAGGCAGATTACGCTTGGGTCGTCTCTGGGGGGTGCGTGGGTTCACTCGCTCTCTTTCCCCAAGTCTCTTGTTGTAGGATTACGCTCTGGGTACGCATCCCTCAAAGAAAGAAACGAGGCGGCGTGTGGGGACTCGCGGGCCTTTTAGTCGAAGCTGGACCCGCCCACGGGAGCAATCAAGCGCCCCGCCTCACCAATGGAAGGAAGCTGAGAAGAAGCAAAGCCCCCCCAACGGAGACTGTACCCATTTGAAGTCACTAACAATCAGTCGACATCTTTCCAGTTCTCGCTTGAGTGACATCAAGAACTCAGCAGAGTGATGGTCTCGCTCGATCCGACGCTCAGGAATCTACGGCTCACAGGAAAGCGACATGCGACGGATGACGGAGCGAAGCCATGGCGTACGTACAGCCCGCGGAAACGCAATCCGCATGCACTGCAAGTACGTACTCTCCAAGTTCGATATCCCTCCCCTCTCTCTCTCTTCGCTTTGCATGGCGAGGCGAGGAGCGCCGGTCGGCCGATCCGCCACCCCCCCTCGTGGCCTCGGCGATACGTCATCGCATTGTCTAATCCGACAGCGACTGCGCACGCACTTTCGACCACGCCCACCACCAGCACTTGTCGACTCGCGAGGCGACTCCGTTGAGAAATGGCGTCGACCGGCTTGTTGTCCAGCCCCCCGGCGGACTACGTTCCTGTCGAGGACGAGAACGTGGCGCCCATGGCGCGCTCGGTGAGCTACTCGACGCCTCCGCGTATGATGGCCCACGGCGCGCCGGCGCTCCACGAAGACCTCGCGGTCAAGGTCGAGACGTCGCTCGGCAAGGCGTTCCCGCAGATGGAGATCCGCTTCGACAACCTGTCGCTCTCGGCCGACATGGTGCTCGTCCACGACCACCACGCCGGTGCAGCCGGCGCCGGCGACGACGAGCTGCCGACGATCCCCAACCATGTGCGCCAAAAGTTCGCCAAGGTCAAGGGCAAGAAGCACACGGTCCAAAAGCATATCTTGCGCAACCTCTCGGGCGTGTTCAAGCCCGGCACGGTCACGCTGATCCTGGGCCAGGGCGGCTCGGGCAAGTCGGCGCTCATGAAGATCCTGAGCGGGCGCTTCCCGATCGCCAAGAGCATCAACTTTGAAGGCGAGATCTCGTACAACGGCATCCCGCGCGCCGAGTTGCTCAAGCGCCTGCCGCAGTTTGTGGCCTACGTCACGCAGCGGGACGTCCACTTCCCGACGCTCACGGTCAAGGAGACGCTCGATTTCGCGCACGAGTGCTGCGGCGCCGAGCTCTCCAAGCGCGTTGAGCAGATGTTCACGCAGGGCACGCCCGAGGAAAACGCCGAGGCGCTTCGTGCCGCCCAGAACGTGATTAAGCACTACCCGGAGATCGTGCTGCAGGAACTCGGGCTCGCGCACACGGCCAACACCGTGGTCGGCGACGCCATGCTGCGCGGTGTCTCTGGCGGCGAGCGCAAGCGTGTGACGACTGGCGAGATGGAGTTTGGCATGAAGTACGTCACGCTCATGGACGAGATCACGACCGGCCTCGACTCGGCCGCGGCCTACGACATCATCAACACGCAGCGCAGCATCGCCAAGCGGCTCCACAAGACCGTGATCATCTCGCTACTGCAGCCGTCGCCCGAA